>JAQQZY010000009.1:22079817-22101009 GCA_030068375.1 Ostorhinchus rueppellii | reverse complement strand
TTAGATTAGCCGATTAACCTATCAGTGCATGTCTTTGGATTGTGGGAGGAAACCGGAGTACCCGGAGAAAACCTACGGAGACACAGGGAGAACATGTACTGCACCCCTGTGTCACCCCTATGTTTAGCTCAACAGGTAAAGCATTGGACTCCAGTGCAGTCGACCTGACTTCAATTCCCAGTTGAAGTGGTCATTTTCAGAATTTCATTATATATTAAACTGAAGTGAACATAATACAGAGGGTGATTTCCGTTCCAGAATACAACAAACCTTACAGATGTTTTTAATGTACCGCAAATAAAGTCAACAACTGCAAAAAAAAAAAAGATAAAATCTTGAGACTGTGTTGTCACATGAACATTAGTTACTAACTCACATGTTTTGGTCATTGTTCAGACGTAAGAGAGGGTCTTTAAATGCATGTTCAGGACATGTTTTTAAACTGTAAACCAACTTTCAATTTCAACTCTTAAGGCCAAAGAGAGGCTGAATATTACAGAGAAAATAAAGTACTCCAAGACTTTTTTTTTTTTTTATCCCCAAGGACTAAAGGAGCAATTTTTGAACAAAGACAGAAGAATTGGACTGTATTCCTGTAAAAGAATATGTAACAATCTCACTGGTTGTTTGTGTGATCAAGAATCAAGAATCTTTATTGTCATTGTGCATGGCACAACGAAATTCTGTTTCAGACGACGTCTGAAACGAAATTCTGTTTCAGACAGTTTCAGACGCGTTTCTGTTTCAGACGTGTGATAGGAATAATTTGAAAAAAAAAAGCTACATATCCATCAAGTTCATTATGTCTAATTAGTAGTTGTATTATTATTTTGTTTCTTTTTTTCAGACAAGTTTAGAAAGGTAAAAAGACATCTTCTAAACTTTTTTTTCTCAATTGTGGCCCTAATACTCCGTCGTAGAGAGTTTCTCTTTAAACAGAAGTGTAACCAGATCATTACTTGATTACCTAAAGAAAATTTGTACTTTAATTCCATTACCTTTAGAATCTTTCTTCTATAAACTAATAAACGTGACCATTATTCCAGAATAACTAGTTTGCTTCTTCCATATCACCAGTGGCCACTGTTTCCTCTTTCTATACTTCGAAAATGTTCAAATACAATTCAGAGTCTTTCACTAGTGATAACCATGGATGGATTGATCTGATGAACACCTGATTACTTATCACTTTTTTCCTCAATGCTGCTCTGGTTTCTATTTTAGTCCAGAAGACGCACGGTTCTCAGGTCAGTAACTTTATTTCGAGTTCAGTTTCTTGTCATTTTAACTTGAATACTCTGCAGTGTCCGTGTCTTGCCCTACTTTGTTACCTTGGAGGTAGCGTGGTTGAGCATCTCCTGCCAGGTAGGGTCCAGAGTGTTCTTGCCGTCAGCCATCAGGCCCTGCTCTGCCACGTAGACCATCTCCCTGGCTGCTGTGTGCATTGAAACGGCTCTCTCGTAGCTCAAAGCTGCCTTCTGGGTCTCCTGCTGCGCCTACGGAGTGCAGACGACCATTTACACAGCTGACTCAAGTGGGATGTGACAAGGACACGGCTCCTTGCTCTGGGAAGTCCAACTCTAATCACTTCTGTCGGGCTGGATTTGTGTGATTTAAAACTGCTTTAAGTCAACCAGGCCATTACATGCAGCATCAGGTGAGGCTGCAATAAAAGAGTGTTTTCTAATAGTTGAATAGTAAATCAAACACGGCAACTGCAACTGGAAGGAGACATACTCAGATGTAGTGATA
Source organism: Ostorhinchus rueppellii (assembly GCA_030068375.1). NCBI lineage: Eukaryota > Metazoa > Chordata > Actinopteri > Kurtiformes > Apogonidae > Ostorhinchus > Ostorhinchus rueppellii. The sequence continues at coordinate 22,099,257 of JAQQZY010000009.1, read as the reverse complement.
CTGACCTTATTATGCATGTAGGGTACTTCTCACATTTTAATCCACATAAATAACCATGTTCCTGCTATCACTTTCATGCCTCGGCTCCTGTTTGACATTAATCTCTTTCCTCATGCATAAAATATCATCCACGCAGTTATGTCTCTACATTTAAAATTTGTGGATCAAAAGCAAAGTATCTCATGTACAGACAATTGTAATCTGGAGTGGGATTCCTCTATTTATTTTGTTTCCTTGATCCTCACCTGCGATCTGGAAATTGATCTTGGTGAACAATCTTTAAAGGAGTGATATTTTGCTGTTTTTAAATGGAATTATGCATTTTCAAACATTTCCCTGTGGTCTACATAAGCTGTAAATGCTCTGCTTGGGTATAAATTCTTCATTAATTCAACTCCACAGGTCCATCTTCAACCCTATTTCTGAGGAATGACACCAAAGGTGGTTTTGAGCGCTGGGTCTTTAAATGCACGAGTCACTTCACAGCACGCCCCCTTCAGGTTGCTGAATGTGCTGCTTTTGTCCCATTCGGCCACTTGTGTTCATTAATACAACCCACAACTGAAGATTTTAGGTAATGGGCTCGAAGTTTGGACACATTTACAGTTTGTACTACATCTGCTGCTGCTGATAAACAATTATGTCGTACCCAGAGAAATGTTCGTCAGAAGTCTTGACCTTACATGTGTAAATTTTGTGACGTAACTAGTTATAGACAAAACAAATTGAGAAAAGAATTAAAACAGGTTGTAGAAATCCACTTGAATATAAAGATGGCTTTGCAGCACCTGGAGGGTTCAAATTCAAACTTTATGAACCATTAGGGTCCAAATACACAAATAAATGAACCAAAGACGAATAAAAGTGGCTTTAGCAAAATATGAGCCCTTTAAGGATGTCTGAATTCCCTTAAGTGCATTGAAGAGACGGCTGGAGAAAATATACCCAAGGATACACAGCAGTATCCTTCACAGGCAACTTTTTGGTAATCAGACCTGTGATCATAGAGCAAATTATAGTGCACTGTCGGTTCTATAAAAGCTACGGTAGGACTTGAAAATTGAAAGTTTCCCTTCATTTTGGGGCTGTATTGTTGCTTAAAATGGACAGATGAACAATCGACCTTAAAAAGTTACATGAATACTGACGTGACAGAAGCTATAAGAGGTTATAAGACGGCTTGTTTTCATAAATGATGTGTCTTGTGACCAAAACTGTTAGGAAACCACTGAGCTAGACTCAACTAACACATTAAATAGCTCTCATCTTGAGTTTGTGGATGAGGCAATGGCACACTCACATCCTGACTCATCTGCTGCTACAGCAACAGGACACTCTTCCTCCGCCTCCTTCACCCTTTTTCTATTAGAAAGTGGTTCTTAGATAGCTTTAGATAGCCTTGAAGCCCTGTCTTGGTGAATTAGCCAGAAAACTATTGTCAAATACCAAACACATGAAGCTCTGAATCCAGTGCTCCAAGTCTCTATTTCTTGCTCAAACAAAATGTTCACGTGTAAAGTCGTAACTGAAATCTGCAGCTTGACTGGTAAGTATAATTTTTCTTTCAAGGTTGTTAATGTGTGATCAGAAGGAGAACTTAATAAGTTTAAATATTACTGTTTTTATAAAAACCTTTTAGAGCTCATGCATAAAAACAGTAACTAAGTTTTCAGTTAACAGCATAAAACAAAAGGGAGTCAAGTCAAGCTAATGCACTTATGAAATACATGGGTAATGTAATTTTAGTGAGCTTGAAAACATAAAATCATATGACAGATTAGAGAGATTACAGTTTTATTACTATGAGCTCCTGCAATGAAGGGACCCAGGAGAGACACGGATGAAAAATGACCAAATACGAAGAAAAAGAAGTCACTAAAAGAGACTAGAACAGAGCTGAACAGATTAGAAGCTTTAACTAATGCGGTTTTCACTGCATTTCTACCCCAAATGACACCGAACTAAAACCACCGGTAAAACTATTAAGACTTATCAATAGAAAGAAACATGTAACTCCTGTAATAAAGCTATGCTGTTACAATACTGCAGGACACTGCAGCACAATGAGGAATGAAGAAGGCAATCAATCCCTGATGGTCCAAAACAGACAGAACCTTAAACTAGAAAAAAACAGAGGCAGTGTGTTTCTGTCAGCTGTTCTGGCTCTTGACTCTGGTGCCAAATGTAAGAAAAGTCAGCAAGACTTGTCTTCATCTGCTCCTGATTCCTGTTTGGTGACAGCAGCTTCCAAACATTCAGCGAGGTGATGTTTAACAGCAGTCTGACCTGAGCAAAAATGTTGTTTCTTTGTCTTTGTGGAAATCTGATATCAAAGTAGATTATTGGATGGGGGATTAACTGGAGTGTGATATATGTAAAATAGGACAGACACTGTCAGAATTCAGTATGTGGTAGGTGCAGTATATGTGGATTCTTAAGTAATGTACTGGAAAATGAAGGATTTTCAGTACAAGTAAAAAAAAAAAAACAACTGAGCTGTTGGGAAAATATAAGTAGCAAAATCCACAAAAATACATGCTGAAAGTGGACTTATTAAGTCCCAAGTGGTGTGTTTATTTACTGTCTCACACATTTTTCTCTTAATTTTTAGATATTTATGCTTTATGTGTTGAGGGAGATAGAAGCACTGTTTGTGTGTACCTCCTTTGCAAGGCGACGAGCTTCATAATATGGTCTTGCTTTCTCAATACAGCCCCCAAGTTGAGAGCTCTGAGCGTTCAGTTTCCTGGCAGACTCGGTGAGGATCTTCCTGTACCCGGATCTGGCATCCTAGATGGACACAGCGTGAAAAAGTCTAGATTAGATTTATCTATAATGGGATGATGACCGGTAAGATTTTACAGGGGAAGCTGGAAGTGAGGAATCAATTCACTAAGTGTAAAACTACCAACACCACATACGTTTTCCATTTTAGGTGTTCTCACTATACGTGTCGCAGATATTAAAACATAATTATGATTGACTAGCGCCATCAGGGTAGATCAGTCAAGCATTAAGCAGGTAAGACCAACTGAAAAGTAATTCTCACACATTTCCCATCATCTCAAACCTAAATGTGGAGAAGAAAAGCTGTATTTTATCTTGTAGCCGTGCACTCACATCCAACTGCAGTTCCAGTTTGTTGATTTCTGCACTGGCTTCATTGAGATGCTCCAACTCTTCCTGTGGGAAAACATGAAAGAAAATCACCCTTTTCAGTGGTTGAAGGTAATAATCTGCTCATCATTCATTGGTTACTTCATTTAGTTTCTAGCATTTCTGAGTGTTGTCTAGGTTCCAGCATTTTGAATTCGTTTGTGGAAAACATCTGCATCATATAAACATTCATAATTTCACGTTACTTAGTAGGGTTGCGCAATGAATCGAATTTTGATCACAATTTTGATTTTGTTGTCAAACGATCTCAAAACTCATATAATAAAGTTAAAATGATTTATTTTCCGTTTTTCTTTACTTCATTTCTGAGAGACGTGCATGTGCAATACATTCCATTTCAAAACAGCTGTAAAGTACATATTTGTAGCCAAAATTTAATTTCAATTAGAATGTTTTGCATAAATAATCAATAACAAACTGTTTTTTTGAGAGAGGGAGAGAAATGCTGAATAAATGCATTGTGAAACTCAAAATTAATCGTTTAAGTCAGGGGTCACCAATCCTGGTCCTCGAGGGCCAGGATCCTACATGTTTTAGATGTATCCCTCTTTCAACACACCTGCTTCAAATGATGAACCTATCGTCAAATTCTGCAGAAGTCTGATAACGACCGTCAGGTGTGCTGGAAGAGGGAAACATCTAAAACCTGCCGGATACCGGCCCTCGAGGACCAGGATTGGTGACCTCTGGTTTAAGTAATCGTGAATCGTGATTTCAATATTGACCAAAATAATCATGATATTGATTTTTTCCATAATCGAGCAGCCCAATCACTTAGGTCAATTATTATCGTTTAATTACTATGCGTAAAAAATGTGGACTAGCTAGAGTACATAGTAAGTAATCGCTAGGTTAAAACTTTCACTCATTAGCGCTCTATCATCTACTGTAATACAGTCTAATGCTATCCAGAATTAAAATTATTTTTTTATATTGATTTACCATAGAAGGGGAACAAAAATATTATCAGATTTTATATGATGGATAATACAACAAGTGTAAAATAAAACAGTTTTTTAAACCCTACAGTTTATGAAAAGAACCCATTTGTATACCTATTTCAGAATGCCTATGACAAAACTCATCATTTAGTTTCATTAATGTTTAGTTTGTTAATAAATGTTGACACTATCCAAACTGTTATCAAAAATCTGCGCTTAACAGCTGTAAACAGATTTATGTATTAGAATTATGTTGTTTCTTCTCTGTCTCATTAATCGTGTGATGACACCTAAGATGTATCCAGTAAACAAAACTGTATCTGTAAATAAAACTAGCTAGAAAACAGCTGCAGCAATACGGAAGATGACATATTAATAACCTAATGATGGCTCACAGAATCATATCTGTCAAAGAAACAAACTGATTTTTACTCAAAATATTTGAAGTACATCTCACTGATAACATTTCTAAGGTTTTTAGTCTGATTCTTCATACAGAAATGCTTACATCATTTCACATTGTTGCATTAGTATTTTTATTTTAATAAAGAAGCTAAATATTTCAGCTATCATTGCCCATGTTTGTCCTTTATCTCATCTTCTCACTGCTTTAAAATATGAGGTTGTACTTATTTGAAAAAAAATTTAAATGAAGAAAATAAGGCAGAAATGTTATAGCTGCAACTAACAATTATCGTCAGCAGCTGATAAGTTGTTTATTGTCTTTACAAAATGTATTAAGATCACTTTCTCCATGTCATCGTCATTTGTTTCACCCCTAAAATGGGAGCTTTTCCTTTTAAAGACATAAACAACAGAAAAAAGTAGCTCAAAATCAGAGCATGGATTAATCATTTATCAGAAGAGTTGACTATTAACTTTTTACTGATCGAATAATCCTCCCTAAAGTAGAGCTTGAAGTCACTGCACTTCACAAGACTATAATGATCCAGATTATCAGTATTGATCCGACAACTATATACAGGCCTACACAGATTACAGCATTATGAAATTAACAGGAAAACCAAAACAAAATATGTTCCAGTGCTATCAAATCAGGTGTCACTGACACTAATTAACATAAGAATATTTTCATAAAACCATCTATTTGAAAGTATGAGGAGCACAGTTAGATAGAAACACATTTTTGGCTGTTGTTTTGCAGCACATTTGTATCCCGGCTACAGGGACTTACTCCCAGTCAGCAACAAAGTCTGTGTGATAAGGATTTATTTTATTAATAGATCTTATTATCTCTTCATTAGTGTTAACACTCTTAGGAAGTAGAGGCAGAGACATTCTGGTATCTGCATTCCCTCAACATCTCTGACTGTCTTTTAAAAAAAGGAAACATCTCCTTCAAACGCTATCTTATCATTTACTTAAAATATACTCTGAACACAAGCAGTGAAGTAAGCAAATATGAGCAGTACTTTTTCCATTGCAAATTCAGAGGATCAATAGTAAATCTTGGTGATTTGGCAATTTTACTTCACTTTTTGAGCTTGAAACACACTTTCTTAGATCTATAGCTTGAAAATTCTCATGCTGAATGAACGAGTTAAATGAAGTGGTTACAAGCCAAGTTTCTTTATTCCTGGTTGTTGCAGATTTTTAACCTGGCTGCAGAGACAAACGTCAGCATTAAGGCCTGGCTCCCAGTCAGCATTCCATTTCAATCCAGGTTTGTGTGAAGGTACTGGATGGAGTCAGAGGTGACGGCTATCTGCAGGAGACTTCAGCTTGTTTTCACAGTTTTTTCAAGCAATATAAGTCCTATATATGGCCCTAAAAGAAAGCTTAATTTGATCCAAATAGAGGTCCTGTATGTAAAAACGTAAATCAACTGTCATTCTTTTATTGAAATGGTAAAGCTTTAATATGATATGATACAAAACCTTTTAAAATGATAAAATGACTGTAAAAATACAATAACAGAGTAATCTGACAATTGGATAATCGGATCTGATGCATTTACTTGTACTTCAGAAATAGAATAACTGAAAAACCCTAGTTTAGATGTTACAGGCCATTGTCAGATTTCTTTCAGAGTGTGTATATATGCACATAGTGATCTTAGACTCAAACTTCCTAACGTCTTCCACCCACGTTTGTCCACATCACTTCCATTCTCTATGATTTGGTTTTTTCCTTTTTTTTTTATGTGTAAGATGTAAAAGAAATAAATACATCAAAGTAAGAGGTGTGTATATATATGAAGACACTGGTGTATTTGGGAGAAATCCAGGTGTGTTCATCCAAAACTCCATAAAGCATATCATATGATCACTTGAATAATCTAACTCCTGAAATTGGATAATGATCAGAGTTAATGTCCATGTTAACAGGCTCACAGATAACAACTGTTTATTATTCCTTCTTGCCTTCTTGAATCTGTTTATTCTTTTTTTTTTTTTAAATGATTTTCAGGTTTGAAATTCTTCAAAAAGATTATTGCTGACCCATAATCCTCAACACCTTTACCCCAAACAGTTTGATTGAATTAATACCTACTACTGGATTTATTAAAAAGCTGCAACAAGGGATACCATTGTTTCTCTTTTTCTTTCCTCATGATTCATGGTGAATATGAGGAAGATATAGGTTTTGCACTGTGTGTAAATATATTGTGTGTATCTGTGTTGGATTTAAGAGTATGTATAAAACCTCAATACTTTTGTGGCATGGACCACAAAAATGAAAAATCTGAAAAGGCTTGGTGACTGATGTAAATATACAATACCTAAAGAGTACATCTGATCAGCACACATGATTTGTGTATGTTCCAGATATATGTTGATACACCTTCAAGTTTTGGTAAGTAGATTTATTTTTAGGATGTACAGCTGTGTAAGGGAAAATGTCAGAAATTGCAGTAGACAAGTGATGCAAAGAAATGAATAAATGGCAATCCATTTTTCATAGAGGGCAGGGCAACCCCACCCCTGCAATCCAAAACACCTAAAACCTAGGGAAACCCCTGGGGCCATAATATACAATGTTCTTTCACTAAAATCAGACAATTGACAGTAAAAAAGTACCATTTATGCAAGAATGGTGTCATGGTGTCATGGTGTGACAGCCAATGTATCAGTATGAGTGCATCAAGCATTTATGAATAATACTAAGGTTTACTTCAACCAGTGTTTTTAATGTAAATTGTGCCACTGGGGCATTACAGTATTCACCTAATCTACTTTACTCCATAAACTGCTAGAACTAAATAAAGGGCATTGAGTAATTCAGACTTTCCATAAATGAAACTTAGTTAAATAAAACAAAAACTAAACATCAGAGCAACAAAAACGAGTTACAGTAAAGCTGTACACATACTTTTGAACATACTGTATCTGATGTAAAGGTTTATTTAGTAGTTTTTCCTACCTGAATTCTAGGATCCAGTTCCTCTTCATAAGGACTATGTAAATGCTCTTCAGGACTAAGTGGTTTCTTGATTTCTTCATCCTCCTCGCAGGTGTCTCTAAGCGTAGTTTCGGCTGATGTTTCATTAGTTTCGGCAGCCTTGACCTCCGCATCTCCATCCGGAATTACGTCCCTCCAATCGCCGGTGTCTGACTCTCCGGAGCCGGCGGGGCTCTCACGCAAATCCTCTGGTTCCATGTCGGGCCTAAAAGTAGCGGTGGCGAAATTTTCTTCACCGGTGACAAATTACTATTGAAACCGGGCCCTGTTAACGACGGTGATTGTGGTTAAAGATAAAGATGAATTAGAAAGTATTTTCAGGGTTGGGTTTTGCACTATTTTACCAAAAACGACACAACTAGCCTAGCCTAGCGTGCTAACAGGCTAATGCAGTTGGATAGAATTTAGCCATCAATTTGGAGATATTGAGATAAGAATGAATCAATATCATGAGATAAAAAATAAATGGAGTCCCATAACTGTGTCCCTCCATCACTCTGTTGCTCCATCTCTTATAGGTTCTCCGTTACTTCAGTTAGCTAGGCTAGCTAGCTAGCCCCTTCACTCTCACATCATCGTTACAAATGAAGTAAACAGATGAGCTGTTAGCATAAAGACAGATGCGGTACACAGTTTGACCCTGCAAGGCTACCGTAGCCAATACTTTCGCTAAAACATTTAAACATGAAGATGTATTAAAAAGAAAAAAAAAGCAACAACCCTCAAAGCAGAAGAATTTAACAATATGTCATGATGGTGCTTTTTTATTTTACGTTCATAAAATCTAAACCTTGATTTTGTTACCATGTCATATTGCAGTTATTACATTATATAATTCAGTTACTTTTTTTAAATGACTTTTTAAAAATAACTCAGAATCATGTATCAGTGCATAAACTCCTCAGTATCATAAGAAAATAAGTAAAATTGTGCATTCTTAAATGCCACTTTGCTACTTTGAATCTTTACTTTTATGCATACAGTATTTCTGTCATGGAATTAAATACCTTTGCCTTTAATTTCTTTTTCCTTTTGATCTCCACCTATTTTGCATTACATTCAGAGACATACGTTATCATTTTAAATAGGTACCCTTGAGTGAAAAAAAATAATAATAATAATCAGAAATGCATAACTTATTATTGGCATTAAGGATGACAAACATGCATATATTTGTGCCATTTTAAATTTGTACCACCTTTCTTGGAATCTAACTCAGTAGTCTGTTGATGAAAATGGACTAAGGACAAAATGCTGTAACATTGTGCATTTTTTATTCCAAAAATATAAACACACAAATGTTGTAGCTTTGCAAGGTTATAGACCTGCAGGTACATTGAAAAATGCTTAAACAAAATTAAACCTGGAAGAACCGATTTCCATAAAAGACAAAAATGATCAGAATTAAACATGGATTATACTGCAATCACAACCTGTCACCACCACCATCCGCAACCATACCACAGATTATACATTTACACTAGTACCAGACTTAAACAGTTAAGACAAAGTTACCAGTAACTGCAAATAATTTAAAACAAAAGTGGCAAATTAGGTAATTGCATTGAATGCATTAATGAATGTCATGTGCACTAGAAGCATCATAGAAAAATAGATCTCTGTATGTTTTACAGCAGGTTTGTCTGACAAACTGTTTAGGTGTTAAGAAATATTTTTGGAATAATGAAAGACACCTGAGTGGTATTGGCAGGAACCGCTACAGTGGGAAGAAGACAATTCATTCTGCATTATCAAACACAGGAGAACTTTTCATCCAAACTAATCTGCAACGGCATTGCTCTTTGGTCTGGAAAAACACTCCTTAACTCACATTTAGAGAAACGTTGCTTAATTCAAGGGGATCAGCTCCAGGTGGGATCATACTGGGTCCATCCTGGAGGAGGGGCCAGGTAGAGTCTCCGTCCTTTGGAGATAAAACTAACCACCCCTCTGTATCCTGCTCTTGGGACTCCAGACTTTAAGTCTTCCATGATCCCCAGGTGTTTGGCCATGACTTTGAAACTGTCCTTACTGGAGTACTGAAGGCGGAAAGGCCCTGGTCCTTTCAGCTGCCCCTGTTTCACATCTTCATATGTGACAACAGGAGCACTGTAAACCTCCTTCTCAAAGTTCACTCGGTATGTTTCCTCCTTCAAGTAACTTAGGTCTAACTTTGTAAAAGGCACAAATTCAGAGTTCAGTTTAATGTACTTCAGGTACTTATCATAGAACTGACCCAAGCTCACACCCTGCCGGCCAAAGGTTAAAGTTCGTGAGATCTCTGGGCGGATACAGGCACGGTTACGGCGCTGCCCTGGCTGACGCATCCAGTCATCCCAGAACGACGCAGGCCATTTGGGCTCCAGCTCCTCCCACAGCTCACTGAGGAGCATCCAGCCCAGACCGGGAAAGAAGTCAGTCCGGTAGAGCAGGTCGGCCTTTCCCGGATCCACGTATCCGTCCCTGCCGTTGTCATTCCAGGCTGACGCACACCACAAACTAGGGTCAGATTTCAGGAGAGAGTGCATGGCTCGGAAGTACTCAAAGAAGTCTGGCGCCACCTGGAGTCAGAGAAAAGCATTTCAGTTTGTAGGTCTTTCTTTATTCTAAATGCATCTTTTCCATTATTATTTGAATAATCATAAATATTGTCATAAATCTGTACTTAGGACTGCAGCAAAACAAAAGATCAAAGTTTATATTTTATCTGGACTACTTGGAAAAAACTAAATACATTTTCTCAATTGAATTTTCAGCTGTGCTGACGTTATCCTACCAGTTTAGGATGAATGGGATTAAGAACATTTTAGAGAATTTCATTAATTCTCTAGAAAGCATTAAATAATACTAGATAATAATGGTTTATAAAAGAGCTAATAAAAAAAGCTGAGTAAAAATCCATTGTTGTTTAAAGAGAAGACCTGCATTTTTAAGGAATTTTACCAGCCTGTCTCTATTATGACAGTCATTTGCTACTTTTTACAGTGTATTATTATCCACATGATGGCTCAAGATGTGCAGAAACACAGTTTGTTCTAACAGTGTTTTTATACAAACAAAGAATTTGTAAGTAAGGAAGGCAGGATACTTGCAGGAATTACTTGCATCAGTTTTTAGGGTTTCATTTCAAAAACGGAAAAGCAATAGAAATCTAAAATAAATGTTAAGGTTATAAAAGAGTCCTGTTTCAGAGAACAAGTATCCAGACAAAGCAACGTTTCTGCAGTGGTAGGTAAATGAAGCCTTGAAAGTCAATACAAAACCAGAACTCATTTAAATATTAACATTTCACATGCGGAACAGTTGTTTGCTTAGCTGTCCCTGACACAGACCGATGTGTCACTCTTTATGTAACAGAAACACTTCACTGAAGGAAAGGAATATATCTTGGCTGGTTTGGCATAGCACGAGCATAACACTCAGAGTTGGCATTCAGGTTCCACACTGGCACAATATCTCAAGAGGAGAACAACAGACATGTCAGAAATGTCAGAGTCATGCTGTGTGGGTTTTGCATGAGCTGCTTTCTGCCACAGAAATAAACATAATGTTCTGCTCATTTTTAATACCCCTCAACCAAATACAGAGTAAAATTCTGCTGAAAGTTACTGCCCTGTAATTTAGATTACATTGTCTTTGTGTAAAACTTATTACAAACATTTATATTTGAAAGTACACAGATATTATAACTGCACAAGGCCATTTGACCTTGACAAAATAGGCCAAGGTCATGTATGTTCAATAAGCTTGTGCACCATGCCAAGATGCATGCACAGTATAAATTTGGTGCTGATATCTCAATGCATTCTTCAGATTCTGAAATTAGGACACTGAATGGTCGGATGGACGGACAGACAGACAACAAAACCATTACAATACCTCTCAGCCGAGGGGTAAAAAACTGAATATAAACATCAATATAAAATATCCATGAAGTGATGTGTCTGTTCGTGTACCAGTGAAACAGCAATGTGATTAAAAAAATCTGAACTTTTCCCATGTGACCTTTACAAAAGAAGCATTTTTGCAGTAGAAAGCATGCTTTCATTTAGTATTCGATCATTTGTATGTAGTGTTCAAACTAACTAGATCTTAAACAGATGTCCACACCCCCACTGATCCACTTTTATAGACATGTAGCAGTTTGAGGTCCAGTAAACCTCCTGAACTGGGACAAAGGCAAGTCATAAAAAGGTCTTTGTCATGGGCCATGAAACTAACCATCTTCCTGCAGCAAAGAAAGTAAATGAAGCCTTGATGGTCGGTGCAAACAATGCTGACAGATGTTCTGACTTTAGATGATTAGTTAAAAAAGAAAAAAAAATAACTGTGTTAAAGCAGCAATATAACAGACTGTGTTAATGCTGCCTCTCAAGCTTCATTTGCACAACACTGCACTGCAGGAAGTAAAATATTGTTATCATAAAGGTGCAAAAACACAATGAAAGGAAGACAGACAATTATGACTGTTAAAAGTGTAGGTCTGGTCTATGAAGAACATGGCAATGTTCTAAGACTTTTGACTGGAAGTGAATCAGGATTAGGCAGTGTATCAAAACATTACACTATATATTTGGTATTAGTTTATAGTGAGACTGTTTTAGAGATACCATTTTTATAGCATGTGTTATAATACATGGGTTAGGGCTAGGGTTGGACTGTTACTCGCACTGTTTTCCAAGTTATGTAGAGTTTGTGCTCTTATGTTGAAGCAACATACTCCACCACAAAATGCTGTGTTTTGCACTGCCTTATGTTCATTATTCACTTAAAATGCTATTTAGACTGTGCTATGTATTTAACGGTTTAAATGAATCCTGAGACTTTAAACAGTTTGTTGAGTTTCCATCTTATTGTATCTTATATGAGGGACAGACTGATAAGAACATCTTTAAAAATGATCAGTCTTAATTCTTTGTAATTTGTTTTTCAAAGGGCGTGGATGTGGTCTGGATTTCAGAAGATATTTTACTTTCATTTCATGTTGTTTTTATTTTTTATTTAAACTGCATTTAACCAGGAAAGACTTGCTGAGATATAAAATCTCTCTTACACAAGCATCACGGGTCAAAAGGTGGCAACATTCATGGTTGTTATAGTTTATTTCATATTCATTCATTCAAGTTTATTTCATATTCATTTAAGTATTTTCCCCACTTTTTTTTTTGGAAGACTGAGAATCACGAGTGGTGGGGTTTGGACTTCTTGCAACAATATATTGTGTTTTTAATTACTTTTACATAATTTTTTTTTTTAATCAAATTTGTGCAAAACATCAAAGAAGCTTAAAAACAAAACTTGCAAGGAAAACCCAGCAAGGACCAATAACAACTATATCAGGAGATTCTCTCAAATTTTAGACTAATTCACATGATGAGCTGCCCAAAACCACTTTGGTGCTGCACCTCAGCTTTACAGTGAGGGGGGGAAAAAAAAGGTCCATATAGTTTAATTCTACTATCATCGCTCTTGACCACAGTACTGATTAAGATCTGGATTTGGTACCAAAGTGTCCTCAATGGCAGCTCCCTGCTCCTAATGTGTGCTAATGCTGGATATTGTGGGTATTATGATGGGTAAAATACAGACTGGATTTCCCCTTTGGGCAAAATTAAGTGAGTTAACCCTCAAGAAAAACCCTGTGATATACGGATAAAAGAATTATTCTTTAGTAGTATCCCTCTCACAGCACTATTTGATTGGTTACATGTCATGAGGGAAAGCCCATCAATACTGAAACGAGAAAATAATGTCTTCAAATCAATGTTGTAACAGACAATCGATACTGTTAAAATGTTACTGAACTGTAGTTTATGTAGTTAGTCAGCTTTGTTTTAGACTTATTCGAAAAGTTGGCTGCAAGATTTGCATTTTTCATTTATTATTTTCACACAGATTGAAATGTCAAATGTTATAGAATGGGGGTTTTTTGTTTGAGGAAGTGTTCAGCATTGTCAAGTCATTTCTAACTAATACAAATGTGGCCCTGGTGGAATGTTTTTCACCAAATAGAAATATTATGTAACAGGTGAAGAGAAGCACTGACACCTTCTTGCAGTATGTCGAAGTATTTACTAAACTGTTCTTCTCTCCTCTGACACCAGGGTGGAAAATAATCATGTGGTCGACACACAAGAATGAATTTGAACTGATGTGTTTATATGATAAAAGGGACACTAAAGCTGGTTACTGACTGCTTTGACATGTTAACTGTCTTCATCAATTATAGAATTATTAAAACTGTTAGAATGTTTAACCACTAGAACAAAACCTTGGTTATGGGTCTCAATTATTAATCTTTACAATCGTACTGGCCCTTAAAAATATATATATATAACTCTTGTGTATAGACGTTTTTTTCCCCCCCATCTCAAAGCTTTTTAGCTCCATTGCCTAGCCCTATAATGTACACTGAAAGGCTTCATCTCTATATGGATCAGTGAGTCATGTAAAAGCGGTAATTGGAGCATGTTAATGGAAAAAGGACTGATGTGATATACTGTACCTCCAGGTCATCCTCTACTACCACCACAGAAGTGTAGGACAGGGTCTTGAACACTTGGTTGAGGGCCCAGTGGTAATGTCTGGAGATCTTGTAATAACCCTGAAACTTCTTGTGCTCTGGTGGGACTGCGATGTCTGACAGGTCCGGCTGTTTCAGATGAGTTACTTTGCTGCCGTACGAGCGGATGACCTCGGCTGTCTCAGCGTGGCCACAGTCTTGACTCACTATGATTGGATGGAGCTCTGCTGAAGGCCGATGCTCCAACAGCTTGTCCAAGCAGCGCCTCACAGTAACCCTGTTACAGGCAATAACCAGGATTGGGATGACAGGCGGGCGGGAGACGACCTTCGGTCTGTTTCTGTTTGACGGCTCCCATACTGAACGCTGACTTAGGATCTGCAGTAGGATTTTTTTCTGTCTTTCCAGCTCGCTTTCAAATGTGTCTACCATGCGGAGCACGTCTGCCACCACATCGGTAGTGGGCCGTACTCCTGTCTCCCCCTGGTCCACAGTCAAATCACCTGGCTGGTTGGGGGAAGGTCGGCTCCACAGCAGCAGAACCAGTATAGCGTTCCAGGTGATGAACAGGAACGTCCCACAGAGAATCAGAGAGCTTCTCTTGCGGATCATGGCACATAAACTGAAAGGAAGGTTGGATCGGGAGGACAGGGTCTGAATAGGGAGATGCGTCCTTGTTACAGACAATAGGAATGGGATATGGGAAGTGCAACCGGTGTGTCATCACAAGAGCATGATCACACACAGAGTCACACTTTTTTGGTTTGCTTTACTGAAAAAATTATTAGGACGCAAGGATTGAAATATTATGAAGGTGGGACTCATCTTGGAATAAAGATGAAGATTCTCAACATAAAACATCCTTTTGCACCTGAAATTACAAGAACACAATGCACAGAAATGTTCAAAAGATTATGCAATAGTTGTAACTATTAATAGGCAAACAAACAATGACCTGACATTTACAAACTCATCTATTAATTCATATTAATACTAAAAAAAATTCCATTATAAAAGTGTAATTGATATGAAAATTAAAAAGGGACATTTACCAGAAAGCATAAAATGTACGTCTTGTACTTTTTACTCCACTACATATGCCTGATCATTTTAGATCCTCCTGCATTTTTTCCACCTCCTTTCTGTCCAGAAAATGTGATGATTTTTAATCTTTGTGATAAACGGAAGGACAAGGCATTTGCTGTAAAGTTTCAGATCATACAATACAAAACAAACACTTTTTTGATCCTACAGGAGTTACAGCAACAATAATCACGTTCAATTATCATATCACTCTGCAAATAAAACAATGATCTAAGATGATAAAAACGCACCAACATACATATATAAAAGTAATACATAAGAAATTAATAAAGGAATAAGAAGAATATGTACACTAGAAAAAAACCATTTACAGAAAACATTTCACTTTAACAATATGGCTTTTAATATAAGCTCTGAACTAGGAGCTTTTTTTTTTTTTTTTTTTTTTTACAATCAATAAAAAAAAAAAATCAATACAACTTGGCCAGAATACATTGAAAACACATGTTTGCCCTAAATCTTATTGAACTGAAACTGTTAAAGGACTGTTTTCCATTAATTTGCTGTTAATAGGTTTAATCGATTCAGAGGCGAGCCTATTTGAGCAGTGATTACTGGAGTTGAAATAAAAGCGATAAGTCACATTACTGGAGCAAATGAAGCATGTGAAGACAAAACAAGTGGTTTCTAATGTGACTTGACTGGATGTGGGCAGAAGTTGCCATATGTCAGATCAGAACCGATGATTCACCCTCTGTCTCTGATCGATTTTTCTATCACCTGTGGCTGCCTCGCCGAAACAGGACACTTTTCCGGACTGAAACGCGACTATAAACTGTATATTTCACCTGCCTGCCCCCCCTGCTGGTGCTCACAAGGGGTCAGAGGTTTACATATCTGGTCTGGAGCTCGAAGTCGAGCCTCTAAAACGAGCTCTTACCCCGAACGTGCGTCCACTTCTTCTCTCTCCTGTTGTGGCCATTTCTTTCTTCGCTGTTTTCTTCGAATGACAGTAAAGTTACACGACAGAGTCTCAAACGCGGCGTCCAAGTCTCCCCTCGTGGTGTTCAAAGAAGTTACGGTTGCTTAGTTTTTCTTGTTTTTCGTAAGACTGGAAAAGCAGCGGCAGGAGGTGGAGGAAAAAAAGTAACACGACGACTTCCTGGTAGTGGGGGCGGGGTCTGCACACCGGAAGTCCCGCCCTAACTGTCACCTTGAGAACTTATGCAATAACTTGGAGCATGTTTTCCTCTGCGGGGCTAATTATCGCACCGCAGGCTTTGATGGCTGCCATTGTCTGCCTTCACACATCATGCATGAAAAGACAAAGTGGAGCACCAGGCCAGACGCCCTGGCGGATCCTGGCCCTGGTTTACAGCTAAATATAAACCTGGATTCAAAGGGTGGCCTGGGGGGTCCTCCTCTTACAGCACATTCAGACAGTCAGACACTGCATTTGTGCATCTGGTCAACTCTGATGCACCAGTTTGCAGCATTTTGAGAAAGCCCAGTTTGGTTAGAAGGGACAATTTTTGTAAATCAATAACAATTGGTAAAGTCTCAAAATAATGAGACACTTGAGCAACATAGTGAGAATTTTGACACAATAATGATAAAACTTTATAATATCAAAATGTGGACTCTATTTCAAAAACATCTGAACTATTACAAAATAGGACTTTGTTCTTAGAATATTGAAAAGGGCACTTTTAATTCATATAATAATTCAAACATTTGGACTTGGTATTGAAAAAATAATGACAAACTTAAGCATAATAGTAAGGAATGTGCTAAATTAATGATACATTTTTGCTAAGTAATCTCAAAGTTTGGACTGAGTATATGAAAATAGCGAGGAAGATTTAGTAAAACAATCTCAGTTTGCACATGGCTTTTGGAAAGCTTCCTTATTTCAAAACAATAAGAAGCTCTTGCACAATGATTAGTTGAAAGTTTGTGCTTAGAATCTCAAAAAGGGGACCTTAAGTAAAGTACAATGATTATTCTTCAAGGTGATGACAAACCATAGCCAGATAGGGAAACTTTTTCTCAAAATAATCAGTTAGTATAGCCTAGCAGACTCTAAGTCACAAACAAAACCACTAAAACCACAACATCAGATATACACACTACAAAACTAGAACATGTGCAGATAAAGGACATTATAACCCATAGAGTACACTGAAAACACATACAAACAAAACCAGCTCTTGATATAAAATAATTTCTTCCCAATGGAGCGAATCAAAACATAATTGTTTTTGAAATATATTTTAAAATCAGTTACTGAAGCGTAATGTAAAACAGTTTCATGTCAGTTCAGGAAGTGAAAAATGGAGGAACTGAAAACAGGAATAGGTAGTAGCACAGAAGCAAACGGATACGTGAAAAATATTTCATGGTTAGCACTCTTTTTGTTTAGAAGAACCTGTAGTGTAACCTTTCTCAAATGGCTATTTTTTTTTTTTTTTAGTATTTTGACGTGTACAAAATAAATCACCCTCTTCCTCATCCCACCCACATCTTTACCTTTTTCATCTTTTTGTCATCTTTTGTACCTGTAAATCACGTGTCTGTGCAGGTGGCATATAAATACATTTGCTCTTTCTCCTGTATTCAATAATTGAACTGAGCAGTATATTTTGCTGCATGAGTTGCAGAGAAGGGCATGAACTTTGCATCAGTCTCCAGAGACAGTCAAACGTGCTCTGGTTCAGTGGAGGAGCCTTTAAAGCCTCACTCTGCTCACCAGATGAAAAAGATGGCAAAAACAAACCTTAGGACTGTGTAGCAAGTTTTTTAGATCCAAAAATGTCCTTGGGTTTAATGAAAGATGCAGTGCCTTGTTCAGGGATCTAAATACACTTCTTAGAGTCAGTGACATTTATAGATACTGACTCTAAAAATACCACAGTGGGGCCTAATAACTATTTTGCCTTTCAACAACATAAGTCAATAATAATGTGTCTTTTAATGATTGTCAGCAGAAAACAGGTGATAAGTAGATCAAAAGGGGGATATTTATGCACCCAGCTCTGTGTTTTATTGTTATTTAATAGAGGTGAGAAGTGTCTTAAGGTAAATAATTGCTGTAAGTCAAGGGCAGATAGAGGTTTGACTTTATTCTTCAGTTTATTTACACACAAATATCTATACTTTTTACTGCTTTTTTCCAAACAAGCTTATTGCTTTAGCTTTAATGCATTTGAGTGGAATTCAGAGTTATTTTTGTATAGCACACCTTCCCAAAATCAAGACTAATTTCAACCTGAATGGATGAACATTAACATAAAAAAGATAATCTTTTAGTAAATACATGAATGCATTTCATACATGCTAAAAATAAGAAAACAATACTGAAATAATGTATATTATGAAAGATTGAAAGTAATATAACCCTTGAATGTTGTTTGTCTCACCAGGGCTGTGGGTAAGGGAGGTTACAGTGGTCTTCTGGGTGTAAATATGTTTTCCGATCTTCTGTGCTAATAATTACCAAACAGCAGGACAGTTTCAGCAGCTTTATTATCAGCAGCTCAGGACAACAGGCACTACTCGCACTCTAACATTGACAACACTCGTGTCATGCCAAAACAGGTCGTACCATAAACAATAGGCAGGAACCAAAATGTTAAAAAAGGCAAGAAGAAACATATTAAAAGAATATGTAATATAAATTGACTAAATATTTAATGAAATAATGTGTAAATTACAATATAAACACATGTCAAATAATGAAATGAAAATGAAAATTTTTAAATGTTGCACAATGAAAAAGAAGGTGAAGAGTAAATAGGATGAAAGGGCTTCTTTAAGTACATTTCAGAGCCAGTACTTTTTCACTTTTACTCCAGTAAGACATTGAGTTGAGTCAGTGCTTCTACTTGAGCCAAGGAAGTGTGTATTATATCCACCTTTGACATTTAGGAGTAGTAAGATATTAATACTCGACATGACAAGTGCAATTTATACTTGAGGAAAGTGACTCAAGTGTGTTTTGCCATAAGATTTTGACTTTTTTCATTTCACTTAGAACATTAATACTAGATAAAAATGCACAATGTCGGACAGTAAGAAAAGACAGACGTCGCCATCTTTATTTTTTGGAGACAATTATCTGTATTTGCAAGTGAGAAGTGAATCTTATTGAAAACACGTACTAATATGTTAAATTCCATCAAATAGACCAGGTATGTGTCACTGCTCTACAGTTTCTTAGAAAATATCTGCTTCAGACATTAAATTTGCTAAATTGTACATAGTTTAATAAGATGAATCAGAAAACAAATGACCAAAGTGCTGGTTAGCTCATGTTTTCAGTATATATGATGG
>JAQQZY010000009.1:22014972-22030538 GCA_030068375.1 Ostorhinchus rueppellii | reverse complement strand
TTTATGTAAAGCACTTTGAGCTGCTTTTTTTTGTATGAAAAGTGCTCTATAAATAAAGTTTGATTGATTGATTGATTCTAAATTATTGCATTAATAAATTCACACGGTTTTGTGAACCTTTTCTCCTTGGCTATAGAATGAAATGATCAGTCAGCTAACTGATAATAATAGTCATCATTAGTTGTAGCTGTAATAAGCTGGAAAAGAATCTCTGTACATCTTAATGTGCAGCAGATGCGCTGGAGAAGACAAAAGTCTAGTCCTGGACGCTATCTTACTTTTCTCAACTTTACTCTGATGGTTCGGTCCTTTCAATGTTAATCACAAATGGAGGCAGCTCAAAAAACTTGCAACACATATACACCTCTGAGCAGTCAATGCCATTAAAAGTATAAGTGACACCACAACTGTAAGATTACAATATCACAATAAGCAAGACAGTGTGCGGGAGCTTCTCTTGTCATTTCCAGAGCTCCAAGAGATTCATAAGGATTTGTATAGTCTCAAAAACAAAAAGGAGAGGAGCTTGTATGAACATTAAAACAGGTTTTGCTTGTTGTAATCCATCTCCCTGTTCAAACTGGACATCAAATCCTTTCCTAAGTGATGAGAGACACATTAAGGTGCTTCTAACTCTCCACACAGAGCAGAGTTTACCTTTGTGAGCTCCCCCATGTGGTTCAGTGCGCCGAGAGCGTAGAGCTGCTCCAGAGCCAAAACCAGAGTCTCATGAGGAGGGGGGTCCATGAAGTCGAAGTGAATCAGATCGTTAATACCTGCAGTAACAAAATTTTACCTCATTAAACAGGAAATGTTTTATCAGAGGAGTATGGACAGGTAGATTTAACTCTACTATTAAACTGAGGGCTGAAGGGTCAGCTTTTATAAGTATGATTCTGTTTCTCCCACCTAAACTTTTGAGCAGAAGTACTACATTTCCCAAGTTGGTCCTCTGAATCTCAGGCACTGTGGTTTCCTCCATCTCGTGTTTGAAGGCCCAGGCTGTGTAAAGACGGAAACATTTCCCAGCTGCCACTCTGCCTGCACGGCCTGCTCTCTGATTGGCTGAAGCCTGGATGGAAAATAGAAACACATTGATATTTTTAATGTCGCCTTACAAAAGGTGTCGAGTCGCCGTAACAAACCATCTGAGTCTCTCCCACTGTGTTTGGACCAACTTTAATAATCCTGTTAGGTCTATTCTGGACTCAACCTCGATCAATTTCAGACTGTCTCCTGTTTATAATTTATACACACTTTAACTAAACATAACAGTAAACATAACAGGTTACATAAGACTTATCGCCTCGGGGTCGTATGACTCGGCAAAACAATCAAGTGTCAGTTTACATCCATATTTGTGCAGACTCGTATATGGGCAGCACTTTGAATAACAACTAACTTATGCTGAGGTAGTGAATAGTTTGGTTATAATGCAGGTCTTCAGGGTTTTCCATACATTATGTGGCAAAGCCATTTTGGGCAGCACCTACACTAAACTCATGGAAAACGTCCACATCTATTGATTTTGTTGGGTCGTTGAATTTTTTTATTTTTATAGGACTTTCTTTTTCACACTTTTATGAACTAATCTGGAAACTAATCTGACCATACTGACCAAACTCTTCCTTTATCTTTCATTTATTGTAATCCATATTTACAGACAGGTCTTCATCAAACCATTGGAAACATGTTACTTGGAAACACTTGGAGTATTTTCTGTGTAAAAGCCATGAATCAGTGATAGAGAATGCAAAATTACCCGTTTTGATTTGATTTCATGAATTCTCATGAGTTCGATTACACTACACATTTAATAGCATATTGATTACCAGGAAAACACTTGGTTGTTGTTTGTGTGTAGCAAATATGACTCAGCAAAATGCAAAACTTCCCATTTCTATCATGATGTGTAATCTGAGAACAAGGTACAGTAGTGACACATTTAGATGCCCCATAGGTTAGTTTCTGTGTCAGTACGTGTCTGCTTCTCCAGTGGTGACAGTGGATCATTGTGGGTAATCCGGTGACTGTCGAATAAACAACCACACCTTAGACGTGACAGCCCTTTAAACTGTTTGTTTGGTGTTCTGTTTTCATTTGTACCTGTTTTAGTCAGTGTGGCCACCCTTCATCTATCTGAGTAAAATGTACTGTCTGCACTGCTTTGTTAAACTTTAACTCAATCACAGAGCAGTTACCCGTGAGCAAGGCGTAACGATGAGTGACTCCATGCCGGTGCGAGCGTTGTAGCTCTTCTGTTTGCAGAAGCCTGGGTCGATGACATAGATAATACCGTCAATGGTCAGGGAGGTTTCTGCAATGTTTGTAGCCACCACCACCTTGAATCCATTAGGAAAAACACACAATTACAGGAGATAAAGTGGATAAGCAGAAGATAAAGGAAACAGAACAAAAGGATTAAAGTCTTTAGAAAAATATTCTGTCACAGTGTTGCTCAACAGCCTCTCTATGGAGTGTCACTGAGCTGCAGCAGCCTCTAATGGTGAATAATGGCACAAACATTTGATCCTGTGTGTCCTTTTCCAGCTATTCCAGTAAACACTGATGCTTTTTATCAGTGTCTCACAAAATAATAATGGATACCAAATGGAAGCATTATGCTTAGTTGAAACAGTAGCTGCCTGCTGAACACTACGCAGATCAGGTGTTGATGGTACAAAGACACAAAGATTTCCCAAGAATTCAGTGAAAGTTGTCATGTCACCTTACGAGCCCCCGGAGGGGTTGGGTTGAAGATCTTTGCCTGCATGTCAGAAGGCAGGTTGGCATAGATAGGCAGCACTAGGAGCTCTGCGATCTTGGATCCAAGTCGTCTGCATCGCTCCTGAAGCAGCTCGCAACAGGCCTCAATCTCCTCCTGTAAGATGTACACAAAGAGATTAAAGAGTCAACAGCACACATCAGTAGTGGGTATGGAGGCACTGATTCCACTGATTGGCTTTTGTGTAACGGCCAGTACAGAGTATTTAAATAATCAGAGCCTCACTGGAAGAGCCTGGGCAGATTAATTCACATGTAAAGCAAAATGCAGCTTGACTTAAAACACATCATTCTTACTTTATTAAAACACTTTTTCACAATAAATGCATTACACTGTTGGGAGCAGGTTTGTGAATGTGCATTTGACTTTTCCTTGAAGAAATACAGTCCTGGACCAGTATCAAATCAGAGTATCACTATAAATGGATTCATTAGTCTGTCGTCTCCCAGCCTCTGACCGACAGGTGATGTATGGAGAGGCCGTTTTCTCTTATTATAAGTCTGTTTTTCATTGAGTTCAGGAAATGTAATAGATCCAACTTGTAATGGTTTGGTTTATTGTATACAGGGTTTCTGCAGGTACCAGGAAACCTAATTTAATGATTTTTAATACCCCTTTTAATGTCACTTTAAACAAATTTAATGCCTATGTTCAACTTTTTTTTAAAATTCCCTTCTTAAAACCCATTTTTTCTCCTGAACTTTTGAAACCATGAGATGTTTTAAATGTATCGTTTTTAGTCAGTTGTTTTATTTGGTATTGGCTTTATTGTTCTTGTTTTAAATTGTACAGATTTTATGTTTTTTTTTAATCTATTCTTGTATTTTATTCTGTTATTTATTTATTTTCCTGTACAGCACTTTGGTCCACTGTGGTTGTTTTTAAGTGCTTTACAAATAAAGTTGGATTGGATTGAACTATAGATACAGTTTTATATACACTTTTGTATATACATGACCGTTTACCGTCAACAGGCTTTAACCAGGTTCTGAATAGTTCCTCCTCCAATCACTTCTCCTGAAACTTGCATTTTCTCATTTTTCTGACATTTGTTAATATGCCCTCTGCTCTTTTGCCACAGCATGAGCATGCTTACAACACATTGCATTCCAAGGAATGTTGACTTTGTGCATCAGCCATAAACAATAGCCAATTAAAGGGTTTGGCCTGTCAATCATCACACTATACTTCCAATCAAAATTATTAAATGTTTATATAGTCAAAATAAGTGGTGAATAAAATTTTTTTTTTTTTCCATCAAGTGTATTTAATTTTTTAATGCCTCCGGACATTGAATTTAATGCTTTTTAATGCCATTTAAGGCCTTAATTGTCACAAAATCTATTTAATGATTTTTAATGCTCTTTAATGACCCGCAGAAATCCTGTGCATAATAGATGCAGTCATGTTGTGCAGGTCTGGACAAAATAACCACTGCCATCATCTTCATCAAAAATCATTCAGTATCATTAAAACAATAAAGCAAACCCCAAAGACCAAACTTCCAAACTTCACAACAAAAAAGTGTTTGTCATCCACGAACTTCATAGATGTTGTTGCGCCTTTGAGAAAAGGTCTTGGTGAGTTGTATGAAATGACCCATCTCAGTTCTGAAGGATCCATGTCCATGTCCTAAACTATACCTGTCCAGTGAGGAAGACCAGGATGTCTCCAGGGGCCTGGGTAACATGGATCTGCAGCACCGATACCACACATGCCTCTAGGTAATCTGCTTCTGGAGCCTTGAAAACACAACATCAAATTTCACCAAAACAATATTTAAAACACTTGCTTTACCAACATATGGCACATTAAATTCAAGCAAACCTGATGAATGTGATTTGTCTGAGTAGAGAAACACTGTTGAAAACAACTGAAAGCACAGCTTGAGCCTCATCAATACACATTTCTTCTAAGAAAACACACATTTGTTAAAAAAAAAAAAAAAAGCAGATCTACAGTATAATACTGAACTCACTTCTGTACTACTTGTACACAGACTAAATTATTTACCCTTTAACATCGCTAAGCATTCAGTTCTTATTCTTACTTTTGTGTAGAAGATGTCAACGGGGAACCTCCTGCCAGGGATCCTGAACACTGGAGCTTCATCAAAGAAGCAGGAGAAGCGTTCGGTGTCAAGGGTAGCGCTGGCCACTAGCACCTTCAGGTCAGGTCTAAACCTGGCGATGTCTTTAATCAGACCGAACAGGATGTCTGTGTGGAGGGTTCGCTCGTGGGCTTCGTCTATGATGATCACACTGGAGTCAGAGACAGAGGGATGAGGGACTATTCATTTTCTCAAAGCCCAGATTACATTCCAGAAGGTGAAGTAAATAAATCAAAATACTGTTTGATACAGGTTTTCTCCCAAAGGTGGGTATAGAAAATAAAAAAATACACAAAGAAAATCTGTGCTTTTACAGTTCGCCTCCTAAACAGGTCCATTCATAATGTAACAGCACCCCACAAACACCTAATGGAAATAATAAGAAGACTAACCTCAGGAAACAGCTCAACTGAGTCATTAAAAAATAGAGAAAATAAAGACTAATAGAAAATAGAAAAATGTGAGTGTTTTGCACATTCCACAAAAGGGAAATGCATTTAGTGTGAGACAGAAGTATTTTTCTAACCGTTGTTTCTATTTCTTCACTTTGAGGCACAAAAACAAAAACTGACCACTGGGTATTAATAAAAAATTATTTACTCCAGACCTGATACTGGGTGTGCAAGGCATGAAGTTTGTGCTTTCCTTTTTGCTCTACCTGTAACTGGCCAGGTCTGGCTCGGTCAGAAACTCTCTGAGCAGCATGCCATCTGTCATGTACTTCAGCACTGTCCTCTCTGATGTGCAGTCCTCAAAGCGAATACTGTAGCCCACCTGGAAGAGGAAAAACAGCGCAGTTAGGAGAAACAAAACCTGGACCCACATTCAAAAACACCCACGACTCAACACTGCATTTGTGCTAAAGATAAACTGAGATGAAATTTGTGTGACAATGTGTCAGACTCACCTCATTACCGAGTTTTACGCTCACTTCCTCAGCCACTCTGGCAGCTACAGACATGGCTGCCACTCTGCGAGGCTGTGTGCACCCGATCTTCAGTCCGCCTTTGGTGTAGCCCTGACAGATGAATGACAGGTTGAAAATTCATATAAAACTCCAAAAATCATTTTCTGGGACACATTTTATCACATCAGGTCATCAGTTATAATTACATGAGTTTACACTGTTTATAGATGCAAACTCTTATTTATAACCTTAAATATGACTAAATATTAATGTCAGCTCATATGTGGTACTTTATATTTACATTGGGCATACATTTTATTCAAGAAACCTCAAATACATTCTGTTAGAATACCTGACAACCACAAACACCTGGAGAGTTTTCTGCCTCTGTTCACACAATTGCAAATCTAGTGTGTTTTTTTTAACTGTCACAGATCTTAGAACAATTGGCATGTAACGTTTCAGCTGTTACAAGCTGATCCTTCTCAGTAAATTTTGACCTTTCGTGCATATTCAGTGTTTGTCTTTCATTAAACTCTTTGTGTTCCACAGTCTCCTACGGTGGACTCAGACTACAGTTTTCAGATGACTTACATTTGATCAGTGATGTTCAGTCCATATTGTCTAGTAACGAACTGTAAAATGTTGAAGCTCCTGAACTGCTCACAAACCTATCACACCATTTACTTTTAAGGCGTTTTAAAACTGAATGATGATATCAGGCGAGTAAAGCTGAATGTTGACAGATATTAGTTAACACTGTGGAGAGAAATTTGTGGACAATATTTAGAGATCAAACTCATCATCTGTCCTACTTTGTCAGTAAAATTAAGCACTTATATATTCTTCCTCTGTCCTGAAATAATCATACCAAGGAAATGAAGAACAATCATCATGTGTCTTGAAGTGGCTTTTAACAAACCAGAGGTAAAAGCCACCAGATTCAGACCAAAACAACCAGACCTGTTTGAAAAAGCTGTTATAGACTCACATCCTCCATGAGGTACTGTGGGATCTGGGTGGTTTTTCCAGAGCCCGTCTCCCCCTCGATGACCAGGATCTGGTGCTCGTGGATGGCAGCTAACAGGTCATCCCTGTAGGGGAAGATGGGAAGGCTGCGGCGGACTTCCTGCATGGACTGTTTCTTCAGCTCAGCCTGGGACAGAGCTGGGGTCTCCTGCTCCTGAAAGCACCACGTACAAATCAAGTTCACACGGCAGCTGACTTCAGGCAGATCTTTGTCCTCTACAGTTTTCTTGTATTTTGACTTACTGGTTGTTGTTTTTTTGCCCTGTTTACCATTTAGTCTTTTTACACTAATGTCTGCTGTAAAATAATTTTTGTTTATATGAAAGGTTCACATGAATTATGATAATATTTAAATGTTACTAAGTATAATATAGTCTTCCCTGAATTCAGAGCAAGTACTGTGTCATAACATGCCATTACAAAAGCCTGTGACGGCCCTGCTTAGGTGGCTGAGACTGTATGCTGTTTGATAGTGACGTAACCGTGTGTGCTCTCTTCTGAGGTAACGATCACCTGACATTTCACCCTGATCGGGAGCACCTGAGGCCGGTGTTCCTGACGTGGATAAAAGCACCAGATCTGGCGTGGAGCTCTCTCCTTCTCAACCAGCATCCTTTGTTTATTTTACCTTTTATTTATTTCAGCTTCACAGTCTTACACCTATACAAGTCATACATCCACATGCACACTACTAATATTACTGACATTCACATCCCATATTTATCTGGATTTTGGTTAACCTGCTTGATTCTTTAATACATATTTTGGCATTAATTTAGCACCATGTACTTCTACCATCTTTTTGTCATGGTCTAAAGCCAGGTTATGACACGACATACATGACAGAAGATTTTGAGCCCATCTTCACTAGATTTCTATTCATGGTTAGTAAGATTATACAGATAATTGATAATTTTAAGTCTCATGATACCAATATGTACTGACCTTCTCTGTCAGAGTTCCCTTCATGGTGATGGCGGTGCTGACAAAGTCGATCATCTCATCCTCCTCCAGGACCAGCTGGTACTTCTCCTGCTCCTTCCTCCTCCCCAGCTCTCGCTCCTTCTTGGCTCCGAAGCTGAGCGAGGCTGTCTTCAGCCTCTCCTCCTCCCAGCGGCCCTGCTCACCTCCAAGCTCCATGGGGGTCTCCTCCAGCTCCAAGTCCCTTTGGGGAACCTCCTGTTCAGCACCAAAAGGAAAGACAAATGGAGGTCTCATCAGCTGTACAGTTCTTTAAATTCAGGGCTTTCCGTTAATTACTCCTACGATCTGATGTACTTCCATTTCCTCTCATACACATTCACTTTTTATTCATTTTTGGTTTTTTAATCCTTCTTTACAATGTGTTCTCATGTTTACCTTGTTTCTCTTTTCTTCTGGCATGTAGTATCTATTCTTCCTCTCCTCCTGTTCCTTTGCTCCTGCCTTCTTGTAGTCCTTGGCCAGGTCTCGGAGGGTGCGCTTGTACTCTAAATCCCTTTTCTCCCTCTCTGTTAGCTCATCAGTGGAAAACAGATACTCATCATCCAATATTTCTGCCTCCAGATCCTCCAGTTTCTCAGCCTCTCTTTTCTTCAGGTAATCCCAGCGAGAGCGCTTCCTCAGCTCTGGCAACTGGAGAAGCCAAGAAGAAGAAAAGAAAACTCATTTTATTAACCAGTTGTAATAACAGCAGCTGACTTTTAGTAATTCTCTGCACTCACCATATTTCTCTGATCATCCTCAGCCATCTTCAGTCTTTTCTGAGCTTCTTCATAAGCCTGAAAAACACATATATGAGACACTGTTTACCTGCTTCATATGGTGGGTAGTGTTTGAAACACCAATTACTTAATTATTTACCTTTTTATCAGTTCTCTCCGCTATATTTCGGGTTTTGTCTTTGTCTTTCTGTCTCACTCTCTCTGCAAATTTATCTCTCTCCTCAATATCCAGAAGCCTCTCTCTCTCTTCTTTCTCCCACTCTTCTTCCTCATCTTCTTTCTTCACAGACTTGTTCTCCCCTGGGTTACTCCTGGTGTCAGAAACCAAAGCACCATAATACTTTTCAAATACTCAGTATTATTATATACTGTAGGTCCAAATTTATGGAAAAGTGTCTTATGTTAACTCTGAAAAAACATCTACACAACAAAGCTACACAATGTGCATGACTTGAGGAATCTAAATATAATCAAAGAGCCAAACTAATTGAGCATTATGACATTTCTCAAAGACTTGTACGTTACCTTTTCGGTGCTTCTTCTTCACTTGATGACTCGCTCTCTTTCTTCTGTCTGATGTGTTTCCTTTTGTTTCCTTTGTCTTTATCTTTGCTTTTCTTCTTCCCTTTCTGTGTCTCCCTCCCAGTGTCTCCATCGCTATCACTGTCTTCCAATAAAGTGTATGTCCTGTTTTTCCTCTCCATCTCAATGCACTGCCGTTCTATCACTCGGGCTTGTTTCTCAACAACCTGCTTACGAGGAATCTGAAGCACACAGCACACACCTCACATTAACCCTGTGGTCATGATTAGAGTGTCAGCATGCATACTTATAAAATTCTCTTCAAAAATCTCCCTTAGAAGTTAAAAAAAAATCCATACACTAAAATAAAGTTTTCTTCTTATCTCCGTTCTTTTTTTGGTTGTTAAAATGTTCACTTTGATAGTGAAGCTGTGGAATTTATATGCCCAATCAGGTAGAATAAGTCAGACTGAATTATTATACTACTACATTTGATTAGTTTAGCCACCTCCATGTTGTTTTCAGGCAGAAAGGAAAAACTGTGAGCCCGTCCTTTTCTTTATCACAAAAATTATGATATGACACCTTGCTTACCTTGTCAAAGAGTTCCCGTGCAAAGCTGGTCACACTATGATCGATGTCAATAGTGCCTGTTTGTTCAAGACGGTTCACAAAGTCATCTGCACTTGATGCTTTCTTGGCCGTGCCAATCATGAACTGCGACACATATCTGTCACTAAGACCGAGGATGTCATGCAGACGATCACTGACCCACTGTTCCAGGTTGGCCATGGTATCTGTACACAAAGAAGTCAGTGTAAAATGTAAAGAACCTGCTGGTTTGAATCAACATAGGGAGGGTTCTTTAAAATGCTTCAAGACATTATGAAGACAACAGAGAGAAGACAGAAGATCACTGTCATTTGATGCCAACTCACCTAACTTGTCCCAGTTCATGACATGGACATTCACATTCAATGTCTAATAAACTCATGGGGCTGTACAAAATCATAGTTTTACTTCAAATATTTTGAGTTGATAGTTGATGAGTGAAAATCGCTTAATGAGGTAGTGAAATTAGAATTTTTCACCCTTTAAGAACTAAAAGATTGTAACAGAAAACAATCGACTTGATAATGAAAGTAAATCTTTGCTGCTACTCTACATGGCATATGACAGGGTCCTTAAGGAAGACTCCCCAACATTATCCTCCACCACGGCAATTTCTATACCACATGAATATTTTCTGTACTGAAAACTAATAACAAGTCAATAATACCTAAATATAAAGCATCAGGTAACTTCGGCTATACTGTTTGAAAATAATATAATTCAGTTTTCATTTATATGCTCATACCTGACTAACGAATCAATTGTTTTATAGCTACAACTGATTAAATTAAATTGTATCTATATTACGACATTCATTAGTAATAAATTAATAACATGATAATAAGGCTTAATTTCAACTCACCGACTCTTCAGGTTGTTGATAAACGTTGTTGCTGTGACAGAGGTTAGCTTACTATGCTAACTGTAGTTACAAATAAGGCGCTATTGTGAGAAGCAGCTCACACGTTCATTGTAAATAAATTTTTATCGAATATGAATGAATATCCCTGTTTGATTTTTACAGTTACATATTTACGGCTCTAACTAAAGAGACGTGACTAAACAAGGCAATAACTCCATGTTTTTGCTAACTTAACTTGCTGAAGTACACGGCGGAAATACGTCACTAAACCTTCTTCTTCGTTTACGTTTTTTCGTCGTTTGATGCGCTCGAAGTTTTATATTGCGCCCTCTGCTGGCATGGCATTTTTTAATCAACTTAGTGTCGAAGATAATCGAACTATTCTCCAAAAACGGTTGTTTTTCTGAAATGTAGTGTTGTACCTCGATCATTACAGACGTTTATGATGAAATACTAAAAACTTATATACTAAAATTTAATAATGTGTTCAATTCGGAACATAAAGAAGAAGAAGAAGAAGAAGAAGAAGAAGAAGAAGAAGAAGAAGAAGAAGAAGAAGAAGAAGAAGAAGAAGAAGAAGAGATTCTGTTTTACAAAAAGTTTTTTGTTTTTTTTTTAAGACAAATAAAAAACAGATAAACCAGTTCATTTTCCGCATATTTTCCTATTTAGAGAATCAAACTCGATGTTTTAATGAGAAAACTTCGGAGATGGGGTTGATGAATACATTTATGAATTCACATTTCCTGGTGAAATAAATATACTTGCATTGAAAATCAGTGATAATGCTTCTTACCTTCTGTAATAATCCCTTTTGCACAATAATACCCAGAGAATAACAAAACAGAACACAATATCAGTCAAATGTTCTTGTTAAAACTTGCTTGAAATAAATTTTATATTAACACATCTTAAAATATAATTTTTGTTGGACGTGTTTTGTGCAATTTTGCTAATTGCCTACGTCATACGGAATCAAATTGGAACAAAAAAAAAATTTCCGGAGAGCAGATGATTAACAGGAAGGAAGCTGCGCTGTGCTCTGCTCATATAGAAAGAAGCAGGTCTGAGCACACTTCATTCGTCTCCTGAGTCCGTCTGGGGATGGGTTCTGGTCCAGTCTCCTGGTTCTGGCCGGTGGTCCCGCTTCAGCTGCTGCTCTCAGGCCTTTGCACAGACGGATACCGGCCTGTGGTCATAGTTCACGGCCTCTTTGATGGACCCAAACAGTTCAGGACGCTGACTTCTCTCATAAGCAAGGTGAGTCAAAACTGAAAGTGGGCGCACAAGAAATCTTCACGTGCATCTACACTTATTTATTTGCATGGCTTTAGTTACAAAAAATAACGTTTGTGTGTAAAACTTATTATATCAAGTTTTTGTTTAACTCTATAATACGGAGGGGACATTGAGAGAGAGAGAAAAAAAAATTGGGTAAGTTTCGCAAGATTTATTTATTTAATTATTTATTTTTTAATCAACCTTTTGTCTTAATATTCCCCTCTGGGCTCCGTATTATAGAGATGCTGCACAAGAAAACCTACAGATTTGCATTTTGAATAAATAGTCAGAACTTTTGCCTCAGAGAAAGCAGAAAAATATTCTGAAATACTTCACAGGTGTTTCAGAAAGTTATGCATCGAAACCTTATTTAACCCTCAAAGAGCATTTTATGTGTTTATACAAATGATTTTCTTTTATCTTGTTTAAAATACAACCTCACCTGCACATTTACAAACTCTCCTCTCTACCAAGATAGATATATAAATGTATCTGTTTTAGTTTATACCTATATGTGCAAAAAAATACATAAACAAATGTGGCTGAAATGTTTATTTTAACAAAATTCAACTACTATTGAAGCACTGATCCTTTTAAAGTGTAGTTTCTCATCCATCCAGAGGTATTATATTTGTCATTTTTGGATATCTAGAGGCTCCACAATGATGTATTTCAGTTCTAACAGTGTATGGGACACTGGTAGGCTAAATCATAATTTCTTAATTTAAGTCAGTTAGATGTAGACAGTAAAGCTTATAGGACTTGTTGGAACAACCCCTAGAATACTTTCAGTATATCGTCTTCCTTGATGTCCTTTTTGGGAGTTCAACATGCTACTATTAACATGGGCTGCTCAATTATGTAAAAAAAAAAAAAAAAAAATCATTATCACGATTATTTTGGTCAATATTGAAATTACGATTATTCAAATGATTAATTTTGAGTTTCACAATGCATTTATTCAGCATTTCTCTCGCTCAAAAACACTTTGTTGTTGATTCTTTATTAAAAACATTCAAATTGAAAATACATTTTGGCCACAAATATGTACTTTACAGCTGTTTTGCAATGGAATGGAATGTATTACGCATGTGCATCTCTCAAAAATTGTGCAAAGAAAAACGGAAAATAAATCGTTTCAACTCGCTTATATGAGTTTTGAGGTCGTTTGACAACAAAATCGTAATCGTGATCAAAATTTGATGAATTGCATAGCCCAACTATCAGCCTCTTACTATAATACCAGCACCTGAAGAGCGACAAGTCTAGACTAAAGATACCCACTTTACCAGGACCACCCATGATACATCTTCAGTAGAAAAGATATATCATGGGCAGTCCAGGTAAAGCAAAAATAATCATTTTAAAGTCAAGAACATGTAATTTCAACTTTATAAATGAGGAAAAACTAACTTCCTAAAGGTTTTGTATGAGTTACACAGTAAAAAAAACAACTGTGATTTTAAAGCAGGATTTTCTTAATTTTGGGTAAATTCATTCATTCTCAGACCATGCAGTAAAAGTAAAACATTGGCTTTAAATGAACCACATGCATGGAGGTTGAGGATCTGTGGATGAAATGATTGTTAACATCTGATACTAAATGTTTTATCAGCTACAGAAACTGTTTTAGGTATCAGAGGAAATGGTTCCTGTCAATGTTTTACTACCATAAACATGATAGGATGACCATTATACAGAGGTGGCAAAAGTACTCCCATTCTGTACTTAAGTTGAAGTTCAGTTACTTGGGTGAAAAAGTGCTCTCATGAAAGTAGAAGTATTGATTCAACTCCTTTACTTTAGTAAAAGTTAAAAAGTACAACTTGTCAATTGTACTTAAGTACATAAGTAAAAAGTAAAACTGCATTTTTTGCCATGAATGATACAATACTTATTTAAGCAGCCAAAATCATATAGAGAATCATGTAAGAATTTTCATGGGTACAGGCACAGGTAAAATGAAACAAAATGCAGGTGGGTAGTGGGCAAGGAAGTGAAAAAAAAAAAAAAAAAAAAGATTCGAGGATCAAAATAATTTTCAGGACATTTAATGATGATCATCTAATTTCACCGTAGTTGTTTTATTTTGAAATGAACTTCACCTCTTTTTATATACGGTTAAACACGTCATTGAGCAGCACATGTGAGAGATTTACTGATGGTGTGTGTTTTAACCAAAAATAAAGCCCTTAAAAGTGAGTTATTGTGTAGATAATGGGTTTAATCAGGGCTCTGGTCCTCAGGTTCTCAGTTTTGCAGGTATGTTCCCAGCCTGTACTCCTTCTCTCCACCACACTGGTTTTCCCTCTGAAGTGAAGTATTTTACGTACTGTCACATCCTTTTAGTTTGAAAAAGTAATGAGCCTATTCTGAGAATGTAACGAGTATAAAATATGGATATTTATGCAAAAATGTAGGAAGTAAAAGTAAAAAGTTGCCAGAAAAATAAATACTCAAGTAAAGTACAGATACCTAAAAAATCTACTTAAGTACAGTAACAAAGTACTTATACTTAGTTACTTCCCACCTCTGCCATTATATCTGGTATTTATAATGAATTTGACTACTGTACACGTTTAAGGTAGTACATATTGATCTACTTTATCAAGTGTTGATAGTTGATGCATCATGTTCTGTAAAATCCTCATCAAAAAGTCAACTTTTCATGAACTCTGAAACATTGATTATTCCTGCTTGTATTTCATTTTAGTGCAGCCTCTAAATAGTATGAGAGAACAAAGCAGTTTTCTTGTTTAATTTGCACGTCAAAGACCAAACAGTCCATTTCCCAGCCTCATTCACACAGGAATTACTCTGATTACTGAAAATAACTTCTCAGTTTCTAGTGAAGTGAGAAGATCAGGTAACATATTCTGTTCCTCTACTTTTCTCCTCACCCCCCCCCCAGATATTCACCCTCACAGATAACATTATAATCATTCATCAGGCCGACTCAATCAGTCACTTTTCATGTCGTCTTGAATGCATTAACTGATTGTTTCACTCCTCCTTGTCTTTGTTTGTTTGCTTTCCAGGTTCATCCAGGAACTGAGGTGTCGTTCATTAACCTGTACGATGGTTTGCTCAGTTTAAGGCCAATGTGGAAGCAGGTCCAAGACTTCAGGCGGGAGGTCGAGCCCATCATGAAGAAAGCTCCAGATGGCGTCCATCTGATCTGCTTTTCACAAGGTGCTTCTTCACACAGACTCTAATTTTACACACAGGGATGGAAATAAGAGTTTAAACCATCGAGACCATGAGTGGGTAAAGGAACGGGGAAGTTGATTTAGACCAAAATCATTGTAGACATTTATATTTCAGCAGGTCAGACATGTTAATGCATAGCCAGATTTATGCTATTTTAAAATTTAAATTAGTGTGTAAGAAAATATGTAGCTCTGTTTAAAGTGAGGATTAATGCATGTAAATGAACCAAGATCAAAGCGTAAATGTGTGTTTTTTTCTCTGCTTTTTTAATATTGAACAGGAACATCTGATCCCCTTCATGAATTATGAACATGATTTAGTTTATGACTTTCCAAATGCCAATAATTACATAGACAAACAAACAAAAACAATTGCTTATGCACAAATTGACATAGAATGGGGTGGTGCAGTGGTTAGCACTCGTGCCTCACAGCAAGAAGGTCCTGGGTTCGATTCCCGGGGGGGGGACCTTGGGACCTTTCTGTGTGGAGTTTGCATGTTCTCCCCGTGTCTGCGTGGGTTTTCTCCGGGTTCTCCGGTTTCCT
>JAQQZY010000009.1:21978430-21989899 GCA_030068375.1 Ostorhinchus rueppellii | reverse complement strand
TTTGGATTGTGGGAGGAAACCGGAGTACCCGGAGAAAACCCTCGCAGACACGGGGAGAACATGCAAACTCCACACAGGAAGGTCCCAAGGTCCCGTCCGGGAATCGAACCCGGGTCCTTCTTGTTGTGAGGCACGAGTGCACCACCGTGTCGCCCTATTTTAACAAAAATATATATGTTATAAATGACAGGTTCATGCAAACATATTTTTTTAAACGGACCTTTTTCAGGCTGTAAAACAATACAAAACCTCCCATTAACCCTTTCAGAGCATCATAAGCTCCTTGGGTGTCTTGTGATTCTCTGTCCTGTTACCCTGGACCTACTCTGGTCTCACATCCACACCAATAAATCACATAAAAACCTCTGCTCCTGGACTTTGTAGCAGTTTTCAGCATTATGAAGTGGGTCATAACGTGGGCAACGTTACACTTTATCATTCAAGGTCCAGATATGAAAAAGGCTGTTCTTGAATTCTAAAGATAATCACTGGTAGTTTAATTATTCCTTCCAAAGCTATATGTTATGAAACCAGTCACATGGATGTAAACTGCAAGTTGACTGGTGGTTGGTGGTGATTCTACTCTTTAAACAGAAGTGTATTCACATCCCTCAGTGAATTAGTACTCTGTTCTGCTGTCCTCTTGGCCTCCACGAAACATTGACATCTGTGAAAGTTGGACTCCACTTCTGTTTTTCCGCCAGGCTCTCTCCGACTCTGTGATTGGCCATGGGTTGTCTGGGGGCGGGGCAGAGGCTGCTCTGGCCTCCCAGCTGAAGGAGAAGGAGACCCATCTGGCAGCTGTGTTAAAGGACAGAGAGGGAAACAGCGCCGCCTTGTGCCAGGAGGTCACCAAGCTCACCTCGGCTCTGCAGGAATACCAGACGATGGTGCAGGTGAGATGTTAACGTCAAAAGATCTGATTAAAAATAGCATTTTTTTAATACTTTGTCTGACTTGGCCTCGTTGTTTCCAGACGCAGCAGGAGAGTCACAGTCAGACAGTTTCGTCTCTGATGGTCCAGCTTGAAGATTCTCGAAAGGAGATGAAGGAGAAGGAAAAGGAGAGGAAAGAGGCCAATAGAGTCTGGCAGAGGGAAAGAGAGGACAGAGACAGACAAGAGAGGAAACTGATGGACAGTCTGGACAAGAGGGACAAACTCATAGAGGTATGAGCTTCTTTATTTAACTTGGCAGAAACTTTTCCTGCAGCTTCATTTTTCTTCACTACATCTCGGAGCCATATCTTTTTAGTTTTAGCTCTGCTACATTTGCCTTACAGTTTGTTTTCAGATTAAAGTTTTCATTCTTTAAAATCCTTCACAGAGCTGAAAACAGGCCTTTTTTTTTTTTTGCTTTGAAACATGTTCACTGGAGCATTTGGCATAAAAATCTTTATTCCTCACTTGTGGCTGCACTAAAAAGTGAAGGTACAAGTCGCCCCCTGGTGGCTGTATTAAGACTAAAACCAGACCATTCATGCCCAATTTAATGTTTACACAAGAAAATACAGGACATTAAGTCATTTTCTCCCTTTTATAAATACTTCAGACTAAAATTTAGCATTAATGTTTCTGTAAAGATGTACAGTAAATCACAGTTTTTAAGGATGATTTTCTTTATAGACATGAAATACTGAGATGTCAATATACTAAACTCTGTTCTGTAATGTTTTATTATAATAAACAAACAGAGCACTTTATTTGTAATGGCAGCTCCCAGACTAAAAACAGTCCATTTCGAGATTTACGCAACAGTATTTAGGAGTTTAAACTCATTATGCTGCTTTAGTACAAACATAAGCTCAAAGAAAACAATATAACCACTTATTTAAGTTCTTTTTTTTAAGCAGAAATGGCACAGTTTTGCAGGGTACAGCTTGTCATATGAACTTACTTTAGTCGTATGTAAATATAAACTGAATATTGTGTTAACATCCCAGGGCCTTTTAGGTTAATAAACATAATGTCACAAGCCAGTGGAGGTGTAATATTCAAAGAATGAAGAAAAAACTCTTTGAACAAACTTTTGCTCCCAAATTTGCCTTTAAATTCACTTCTTTTCCCTGATAATTCTTTAGTTTATTTATTTAATATTATTATTTTAGCCTTAATAGGGTTTTGGTAAATGTATTTAAATAAGTTGGTTAAGGGGAACTCTAGTACGAGTCAATCATAACAGAAACTGCAGACAAATTGATCATAAAAATGTTAATGTTATGATTTGTTTGTATCACACTGGACTTTTTTCTCATCCAGAGTCGGCAGCATCACATTCAGCTTTTGACTGTTTTTATTGGTTCGTATCAGCACATGCTTTTTAATTTATTATTTTCTTCTCCTTCATAGCAAATCCTCCTGGACGCTGAGGAGCAGGACCATCTGTTTAGAGAACTTCAGCAAAACATGCACAACAAATACGAACCTGTGACCGGCATCAAACACACACTGTGACAGAGGAGGGAACACCCTTTACTGCACAGACGGGAGAATACTTTGCACTTTTCCGCACCACATTTTCATCTTTGGTCTATTTATGGTGGTGTACATAAAGTCTGTTTAATTTATCAGTCTCTGGGTTTTAGGTTTGCACTGGCAGACCTGACTAACATTGACTTGGACCAAAGGAAGTCTGGTTATTTTTTGAAAGAGAAACACCAGCATTGAATTCATCCTACAAACAGCGCTGTCTGTGTACGTATTGCCTTATTTATCGTAGTGGTCTGCGCTGTAGAGAAACACTGTCTGAAAATGATTAGAAACACCACTGAGACTCATTATTGCAACAAATGACATGTTTTTTGTTTAAGGGGAAAAAAAAAGATAGATTTTAACAAAACAGTTCCAACAATCAGCCAAAGATGGGTGGAATGTGTGAAAACCTTTACAACTAAGAACAAATGATCCTTAATCTCTTCAATATCCTTAATTTATTAGATTTACTTCAAACCTGGACCTGAGGAAACCTTATAATTATTGCTTTAAGTCTAATAACTATCATCATTTTTCTTCAGTTCTGGTAAAAGTCGATGGTTGTTATTAGACTTTGGTAAACTCTATTTTGTTAAAAGCGGTTTGATGTAATTTTTTGATAGTATTCTGATAATAGACAGACCCATAAGATAAACAGACGTTACTATTTGTGGATGAATCCACTGCTGCTGCTGCTGTTGATAATAATAAAACTAAAGGAAATAACTAGACTGACTCTTTAGTAACTCTACGGACTCATTTCAGATGCAGGGAGTTGGGTACTGCTGGATTATTTTATGTTCAGAGAGGTTTCACGTCTCAGAGAATTGTTCAGATTATTTCTAATTCATCTTAGAACAACATTCACATGCTGTTTGTACCTGTAGTCCATAATCAGAGACTCTTTATAAATATGGCTCCAACCTAAGATTGAGCAAATACGAAGCTTCGGGATTCACGTTTATTTATTTTTTGTTGGAGCAATAAACCAAAATCAGTCTAAAATGAGGCGTTCAGGTTTCCTCCACAGTTCGAAACCATAGTTCTGTCATTGTCTCTGTTTAAAATCTTCAAGTGTCCGTCTCTGTTGACCTGTTCGGACTCGTAATGAACAGTCCCTCTTGACCGCTCATATTTCCATGTCGAAAACGGCTCCTCCAAGTTCAGATTAAGTTCAACTGGATTTATTCAAGAGTCTAGATCAGATGCCTAGCGGATGACGCGAACTTTGTAACTATACGTTTTCCTTCACTTTACATTCAGCATGTGGGTGTTGTACTGAGACAAATGTGGGAAGATCAGGACATTTATGTATTTAGCTGATTCTTGAAAGCGTTGGGAGTTGTTAGAATGTTTGAGTTTGTTGATGAAACATTTCTGAATGGTTTGACACTGGTGTTTGTGTTTTTTAGGAAAGAGCGGGTATGCTTTACATGAGATTTTGTTGGTTTTTCAATCATTTCTTGTTGTCTTTTTACTCTGTACGGAAGCTGAGGATGTTTGTGCTAACAGTTATTTTTTATTGCTGTTATCTCAAGATCTCAGTTATCATGACAATGGTTTAATTATTTAATTATTTACAGATGATAAACCTCATTTTCTTATCCTAACAGGCTATTTATGGACATATTAAAAATGACTAAGCTCATGCTGTCATCTATTTGTTTTCCAAACCACTTACTCCTCAAGGGTCACAAACTCATTCTGTTGGGATCAGAGTTTGAGGTTGTTGCCATGGTAATAGATTATTTAGTTATCTCAAGAGGACGATTTTACCACGGTTACAGATAAATTATTCCAAATATCTAGATATTGCACAAACCATTTTGGGCAAGCTAATTATTTATTTATAAATTAAAAAAAAAGAAAAAAGAAAAGAAAAGCTTGTTTTGCTATGATAATGTGTGTATTTTTACAGTCTTGAGATACCAAAGTGTGTTTTCATGATAATGGATAAATTATCTCCTTATGTTCAGATAATGGGTAGTTTTTCTGATGATAACACGCATATTATATAGTTCAAATGAGCAAACAGCTGGTTTTCATAATAACAGATAAAGTCCTTTATTATTTGGCAATATTATTTGGAGTTTTCTCCTGGGTTACTTATCTTGTTATCTGGAGAAAATGATCTTTCTATCTCAGCAGTAATCAACCCATTGTCACAAGAAAACAGAGGCTGTTTTCCCTTCATTTCTTGCCGTTCCAACACATGTAGAAAGCATTTTGATTTCTGAACCAACTGATTTATGCTGGAAGTGTCAAATCGGGGAGCCTATTACTGATCCACACATCGGACTGTGCATGATCTAACGGGCTGGATTTACCTTCTGACATCCTTTATGAGTTTAGCATTATTATCCTATGATTGACTTTGTTTTTCTAGACAAATGAGCTCATTGTTGCACAAAAATTAGCCTCATGGCAGTAAAAATAATTGCAAGCACAGCCTCCGTCAGCTTCACTAGTGTGTGAGTTTGCTTCCTTAGATTTTTTTTTTCTGCTCTCAAACTTGTATTGTCCTTTTTTGTCATTGCACAGAACTGCCATATTTGTTTACTGAGCTCATGCTCATAGTCTTTATTTTAAAATTGATTAATTCTTTGCTTTTATGCCTTTTTTTTTTTTTTGCTTTGAATCTGAATCCTGTGTCTTGTTCGTCAAGCCTGTCTTTTTACGCGTTTCTTTCTTTTACCTCAAGAGAATAAAGCACTCTGAATCAGATTACCTCACTGCTGCTCATTTCATTACCCATCATGCAGTTTGTGGACTTGGTGAAAAGGAACATGACCCAA
Organism: Ostorhinchus rueppellii; assembly: GCA_030068375.1. NCBI lineage: Eukaryota > Metazoa > Chordata > Actinopteri > Kurtiformes > Apogonidae > Ostorhinchus > Ostorhinchus rueppellii. The sequence goes on along the minus strand of JAQQZY010000009.1, from coordinate 21,984,634 downwards.
AAGTGTTGCAGTAACAGCCAGTGTTGAATGACGGTGCCCCCTGGTTCCTCCACACTGTCCAATCACAGGCCAGTCTTGAGTTTCTAGTTACTTCAGTTGCTATGGAGATGATTCCTCAACACCTCACACCAAGTTTTCACATCAGATCTCCACACTGGACGAGTGTTAAGTCCACAACACTTTATTTTGGCAGAGTTTGTAGTTTTCAGACTTTCAACAGCTGATCCGTGGACAGGAGCCCACTCATGCAGGTCCAGTCGGTTCCACTCGGTTCTGTCACCATCGGTCCCAGGTCCTGGCGTGATGACACCATCACTTCCATCCGACGGGCCGAGCGCCTGGTTCGGCAGACCCGGCCCGGTGCGTCAGGGTCAGGATCAGGGTCCACCGGAGCCCGAGTCACCAGCAGCAGCAGCGGCGGCAGCAGCAGTAGCACCAGGCGGGTCCGGAGCTGCAGCGCCGCCGCCGGTGTCACCCCGAAACACACCGAAGAGGAGACGGAAACAGCCGAAGATGAGCTCGGAGAAAAGGAAAGTGAAGAAAGTCCTGAGACACTGTGTAAGAATAAGACCTCAAGACCCCAAACTACTGGACCCACGGTGAGAAAAACACTAAACACTCCCACGGAAAGTTAAGTTTAAATCATTAAAATGGCTTATTTATTAAAACCTTATTGCCTGTTCTAATATTTTTCACACTCATACGACTGAGCATAAACATGTGCTCTTTAACAGCAAACTGCAAAAACATATATATACAGTAATATTGTATTCTCTCCTCCAGCAAGTATTTCTTTTTTGCTTACATCACCGGTGTCAAACATGTGGCCCGGGGCCCAAAACAGGCCCCACAAAGGCTCCAGTCCAGTGCTGTGTCAAGGTATGTATCCCCACTCAGAATAGTTTCCCCTGGAGGATAATTTTGACTTTATCTCACATATATGACTTACCATGGGGATTTTTTTTTCAGTCCACCAAAAAAAAATAAAAAAATAAAAATGGTGAGTCATAATTATGACATAAAAAAGATGAAATTATTAGGTAAAAACTCATAATAATGACAAGAAAGCCATAATTATAAGACACATAGTAGAAATTATGAGCTAAAAGTCAAAATTATGAGGTAAAAAAAATTAGACAAAGTCATAATTGTGAGATAAATAGTTGAAATCATGAGATAAAAAGTCAAAATTATGCTTCTGACACCAGGGGAAACGATTCTGAGCTGGGATACGTACAGTGGCACAACACCGGACCCCAGGGTGAATTAATGAAATGAAAAAGTTACACTGAAGACATGAACAATCAAAGATAGATGTTCAAATCATTTTAGGTTAATTCAATCTAAAGTGGGTCAGACCAGTAAAATGCTATCATAATAAACTATAAATAATTAAAACGGCAATTTTTTTCTTTGTTTTAGTGTAAAGGGGGGGAAAAAAGTAAAATTGCATAAAAATGTTGACATTTACAGACTAGCCTTTTTTTAAAAAAAATGTGAAAAACCTGAACAAATATGAACAATGTCTTGCTGTAAGTGAGTCCAATTTCAACAGTATCCTGCTTGTTACTAAATGTTTTGCATATTTATAGATCCACTGTGATCTGCAAGTTGTAATGTACATGTATAAATGATAAACTAAGGCATTGTATTGTTAAAATTGCACTTATTTTTCTTAAGAATTTTCAGGTTCATGTTATTTTCATGGGTGTAAATATTTTCATTAGGGAATTTTACTTTTTCCACTCTGAAACATACAGAACATTTTAAAAACTCATTATTATTTGTTATTGTTTATGAGTTTTTACTCTGTCAGTTTATAGCTGGTAATAAAATAAATAATAGTTGATTTCTTTGAGCGCTTTTAAATCCAAACGGAGAGTTCTTGAGGCTGAATCCATAACTTGCACTTGCTTTTCTTAACCTGCTTTTAAGAGTTATTTTATAAACCGTTTTTTTGTGTAATGTTTTATGTGTATTTAACTGTGTGTTGTATTTGCTGCTGCCGATCTTGGCCAGGACTCCCTTGGAAAAGAGGTTCTTAATCTCAATGAGATATTTCCTGGTTAAATAAAAAAATATATATATTACTGCTCTGACCCATTTAGATCATATTAGGCTGTGTGTGGCTCCTGAACTAACATGACTCTGACACCCTACATGAACCTGAAATATACTTCATGCACAGTATTTATTGTGTTGGCCTGTTATAGCTTATTGATTGCCAGTAACATTGATTTTTATACATTATTATTACGCTCTAATCAGTGACACTAACCACTCGACTCCTCGGCTGTCTAGCCACCATATGCAATTACCTCCATCTCTCACCTGTGACATATTGCCTTATTTTTTTTAATTTTTTTTTGACTACCTCATGCAACATTATGTGCAATACCTCTTTCCTATACCTGTGCAATATATGCTTATCGAAACACTTCTAATCATATACTCTTATCTATTTTAATTATTCTAGTTATTCTATTTTTAGTCACCACTCAATGCACCTTATCTCATTTCATTGGTTTCACCTATAAGATAAAGTTCACTTATGTTTATAATGTGTAGTTTTATTCATGTTTACAAATGTACAGTTTGCTATTGTTTACTTAGCTACCTGACTCAGGGACACGCACAAGAATTCCAATGTACCTGTGTTTTTAAAAAATTCAAGTACAAATGGCAATAAAGTCTATTCTATTCTAGTCTAGTCTAGTCTATTCTATTCTATTCTATTCTATTCTACTTGTGCAGTTTCCAATACTGACTTTTATATTACCAAGCACAAAAAAATGTGCTTTTCATTTATTCCTTGATTTGAGTGGGTTTTCATCAGTGTAACATTTGTTTATATTTCAGACTTAAAGCTGAAGCTGATCTGGAAATAATAAGACAACATAAAAATGCACAATCTTGCTGAAATATCTCCCATATGTGTGAACACGACCAAAATGAAAAGGGCATAAAATGCACACAACAGTCTATAAGGGTTAAAGATGAATAAAAAATAGGATATTGAACCCTATGTTAAATGTTTAGATCCACTTTGTGCTCATCTGTTAAAACTGAGGCAGCTAATAAATCTTTCAAGTGATGGAAAGTGAAAATAATATCAAATGACAGAAACGGTTTTACTGAACACGGTGTACATTTCTAGTTTTAGTAATAGTTTCTGAGTTGGTCTATGGAAATCCTAACATTCAGACTTAATAGTAAAGCAACAAAATAAAGAGAAAAAAAACAAGATTATTTAAAAAAATTATCATAATAATGGAAGTTTATTTTTTTTTTTTAAATAAGACACAGGAAGAGGAAACGGATTTAACAGGTGGTTCCAGGCACAACAAACCCCGCCCCTTAGACATATTATTATAGTTTATTTTGGCATCGATCCAGCTGATGTCATCATGTCTATGTACAGTATGTGTGGGATGTCAGCATATCAACTGCCTCTATCGATGTGCCAAGTTTGAAGCAAATTGAAGCAAAATTGATGTTTTTATAGATGTTTGAAATTTCACCCATTATAAGTCAAAAGGGGGGACAAAGATTTTAGAAATAAATTTAAAAAAATTTAACTTTGGCCTAATTTTCCAAAAATGTAATGAGATGTATTTTGGGTCAATGGCAATCGACAAAAAACAAACAAACAAAAAAAGATATGAATTTAACCAATAGTTTTGCTGCTAATGTGTTAAACAAACCAAAGCAAAAACAACACCTCTTACCTCCTCTTTGGGGGGGTTATAAGGGTCTCTAAAACATGATGTAAAAACATAGATTATTAATAAAAAAAAATTATTAATGATACAATAGACAAGACATAATGAAAGTAAACAAACAAACGGGCAACAACATACAATCAAACAAAAACAATAACGATAATGAAAAACAACCGGGATGGCAACATCCTATCACAGTGTAAAATCTGCAGTAAATTCACAAGAGGAGGAAAGTAAGTGAGAGCGAGGAAGGATAAGATGAGTATTATAGTCATGATAATGGTAAATACATCACTATATATAGTAATAATACCAATAGACATAACCATGATATTAATGATAATGGTAACAATAAGTGCATACATCAATATAATACAAATGGATATAACTATTATGGTAATGTTATTGGCAACACAACAGTATATAATACAAATGGTCTAGTTTGTTCTATACCTGCTGTAAACATAGATTATTAATTCAAATAATCCACTTACAGGGACATATGTAAATGAAGTTAAAGTCAGTCTTAGGGGAGTCATTGCCGGGTGTATCTGAAGTCTCTCCTTCCCTCTTTAGTTCCCACACTGCACCCAGAGGACGTCCGTGGTCCCGTTTCCTCCAACCAGTTTACGTGAACAGTGCGCCGGGGCCAGTGTCGCCGTGGCCGCCGAGTACATGAGGAAGGTGCGTGAGGTGGAGGGACACCTCCGCAGACAGGCCGGCAGGGTGACCCAGGAGGGCGTCAAGCTGGAGAGGGAGAGGGGCCACCTGGAGAAGATGCTCCGCAACATCAGGACCAACATGAGCATCAACAGGAGGAGCTCAGAGGGGAGGAGCAGGAGGCCGCCCGCCGCAGAGACGGTCAGATCAGTGATGTTCTAGATAAGTAGGAGGAAGTTACTCCTGAAGGTGCAGATCCAGGTGGAAAACTGCACTTTTATTGAATGACAGGAGGAGAAGTTAATGAGAAACCATTTTCAGACATTTAGCAAAATTATATCATTTAGAACTTTGTCTCAAATGAATTTAACATTACTCTGACTATCTGGTCAAATAAACATCAGCAGTGTTTGGCTTTCTGATTCATCACATTACATTTAATTATACAGCAGTAATATTTCACTCAACAGCTTTATTTATTTATTTATTTATTTTTTAAAAGTACAAACACCACCTTTAAAAAAAAAAAAAAAAAAAATTACAAACACTTCCTTGGCGGAGGTCTCGGTGCTTTTCTAGTTGTTTTATGCATTCTAAAAAACCCGCCATGCTATGAAATTCCTACAATGCGCACTTCCCTGAACAGCAATAAATAACACAAAATACTGAAGATAAAGAGTCGAAAAACTCGACTTTGTTCATTTAACTTAATTCATTTTCAGATCAAATTCTTTTTCCGTGTAAAACTTTAGCTTGTGGTTACTACACAGTGAGGTGCATTCACTGACACGTCTGCTCTGTTGCAGCAAAGGGACGGCGCCGATTATTTGTTGGCGTGTGAGAGGCGTGAGCTGGTCCAGCTGAAACAGGATCTGGAGGGAGTCCTGAGGAACACTCTGACCCAGCTCCAGGTGATTTGTAACATGTATAACACTGTCCCTGCTCTTATTTCACTCCCCCTCTGCTGGAAAATAACACTCCATGTATCAATAACCTGCATCTGCTGGGTTTATGTTTTACCAAGCGTTTCAGTGAGGTGTCCTAGAAGCAGGTTATCCCTGCTCTCTCGTGAATATTTTATGAAAAAACCCGCTGATGGTCATTTAGCAACTGAACCAGTGATACCTGTAAGAGGTATACCTGATAAAACATAATCAGAAAGGCTTTATAGAATAATAATATGAAATACACACACTAAATCTGTCCAAGCAGAAATGATGAAGCTCATTGATGAACATATAAATGTATAGCATCGTAAAGTATAAAGACTATCTTTTTTTTTATAGTCATGTGTAATTTACTTCAGTTTTGCTAATTTTGTGTTTTGTTTTGTTTTTTTCATTTCAATGATTCAGAATTGGTGTCACTGTCATTAAGGAAGCTGATTTAATGTCGTAAGTTGTATAAATGGAAGAGGGGGTGGGATTAAATAAGGTTTCTTCTTCCCACTCCTTTTCGAACAGCACTTATTGAATTTTATTTTTATTTTATTTGTTTTGTTATTGATGATGAACTTGACAAGTGTTTTTTTGTTACCTCCACCCAGGAGGTATTTTGATCGTCCGAGTTTTTTGTGTGTGTATTCGTTCGTTCGTTCGCTGCAGTAACTTCATCCAGCCACAAGGGGGCACTCTTTTCATTATTATATTCGTTGTGTGTCTTAGAGGGGAACGCAATGTGCAGAATCAGTTTCCGGGGACAGTATTTGCAAACGGACCGACCGAAATAACGGCTCATTCAGCGAATAATGACGTTTTAATTCTACGTTTAACTAAATCTCGTTGTTCTTACTGACAAAAATAAAATCCGTATTATGTATGAG
>JAQQZY010000009.1:21924412-21941246 GCA_030068375.1 Ostorhinchus rueppellii | reverse complement strand
AGGCATTCCATGTTTTCTTTTCTGTCTGTTTTAGTCACATGATACACACAGGAGTTAGGACTGGATTGCATAACCACCGTTTTTGATGACTTCTGATGGTCTTGGTGGATACAAAGGTGTAGAGATCACCTTCATTGTAGGTTTTCTGAAAATTCAGTGAAAATTTGTGATACACTGAACTTTAAAGAGCTTGAACTCATGCCATCTCTTCAAAATAAAAAATAAAAAAGTTGGATATTTTATAAACATGCGAGATAAGATCTTCCTAAAATGGAAAACCTGGTAACCCCATCCATATCCATAAAAAAAAACAAAAAAAAAAACTGCACTGTTTACTGTACCTTAAACCTTTCATGCATGAATTATTAGAACCTTAGTCAAGATATTTATTCCAAGTGATTTTATTCCTCTTTAGACATGAAAAAACAATGCAATCAAGTTTGGTTTTTTTTAAAGGAGTTGCAAAAATGTCCACTCAGCCGGACACCATGCATTTCATTTTTGAAGCAAAGAAACGTGTATTTCATACCTAATATCAGAAAGTAATCTGGAAAACTATGCAATAAAAACATTTTAAATGCTGCTAATCAGATGTTTTTCACAATTTTAACATACTCTAATACTAGCTATTATTCACTTCATGGAGATAATATGAAAAAAAAATCTTTTGTTTGTTGATTTGCACTAAAACATGTCACTGCAGACCAGGTTTAAGAACAGCAGTTACAGTAGCAGTGGGATCATGCATCAGTGTCCACTGATATGCAACTAAAACAACACTGCAAAAAGCAAAACATTGAATCAACTTTTTAAAAAAAAAATCTTCAATAGGTCACACATAAAAAAATAGAGTGAACCAAATTAAATGATATTAAATTACATTTACTTTCATTTTAATTACATTTAATGTAATTTAATTTGGTTCACTGTATTTTTTTATGTGGCCTATTGAAGAAAATTTCTATAGTTGATTCAATATTTGACTTTTTACAGCACATAAAACACACAAATATAAGAGAACAGCTTTGAATAGATGTCCACTGTAATGACCACTAAGGATTACATCTATTTGTGGATCTGCATGAATTAAAATCTACGAGACATTTCTTTTAACACTTCCAGTTGATGCAAGTGGGGGATTTGTAAGAATTTGAACAGAATCGAGAAGAACAAATATCAGCTATTGGTGGCAACGGAGAAACAGTCAATATAAGTGAAGTATCTATGACTTTTAATTTGAAAAAAGAAAAGAAAAAGATGTATTTGATGAGAACATGTTTGACATGTCTCTACAGTCACAACAGACTTCCTGTAAACAACCTTGAATGGACTTAATGTTCATATTACTTTCATTTTGTTTTTTGTTTTTCAATAAAAACAGCCTCTCCTATAGACACAAGTGTTGCAAAATCTATAACCTACATCTAATCGTGGTCTCAAACTGCTTCGGTCTGCAATAAACTACTAAGATTTTTGCAAAAGAGGTTAGAAGGTCACATGATCACAACCGCAGCACAAAAAAAGACTAAAAACTTTAAAGCTTTTTGATTCTTATACGAATTAAATCCACTTAAATCCAGTCCTGTACGTCCTGATTTGGATTTTACGCATTTATTTTAAGCGTTAAATGTATTTTGTTGTTGTTGTTGTTGCAAATAAATGTTAGTTTTGTGTGTAAAGTAACGACAGACTTCACTTCCCAATTTAGAAAGAGAGAGAGAGCATGAGAGAGCAAGAGAGAGAGAGAGAGAAAGGAGGGGGGGGGGGGGTGTCATCCGGTTATGGTCTGAGCGAAAAAATTGCAACTGCAATGGTTTGCGCCATAGAGCCAATGCACCGCTGCATGAATTGAAGAGGCGTTAGAGGCTAAATTGGCTGAAACTTTAACCCAAAAAAATCGACTAAATGACAAAGACTGAGCGGCTTCTGCAATGGACTGTACGATAAAGGTAAGAGTTTGGTGCGTTTAGGTGCCGCTGCTGCTGCTGCTGAACATGACAGGCGGCCACCCACACCAGCGCTCTGTCTGCTGAGTGAGAGAGCTCCCCACTCTTTCCTTCTTGTACAAAATTTCCTCTTCCTTCCCGTTCGTGGTTGTATGTCGGCTCTATAATAACACAACTAACCACTACATCTTTACGCTCAGATAAAAACACTATTTGGTGACCGCTTATACGCGTGAAAGGCGATTTACCAAACGCACGCCTTTTGCTTTTTTAAAAAAACAAAAACCTAGTCCGTTTTAATCCTCCACGCACTGTCCACGGAACAGCAAATATAAATAGTAACAGAAGAAAAAAAAAAGTGGGAATTATTGAGCATTTATGGCGCAGGTAAAGTGTTTTGTCTTTAATGGAGGCTAAATGAAGGCTGTTGGCGCGCACAAAGGCAGGTGTCCCTGAAGGCGTCATGGATCTACATGGACTCAGTGAGAACAGCAGGACCCATCAGATGACTGGTATTTCACTTTTCATGCCTCTGCACCTGTTCAGCTTCTTCTAAACATTACAGCGTAAAACTGGTTCGTCTTTTATTTATTATTATTATTTATTATTTATTTATTTATACGTCCGAAAAAAGGCCTTAATGGAATGGAATTTTAACTGTAATCAAATCTACACTGAGGGCTGATTATTTAAGATTCAAACAGAACAGAAAATCAGCATGTTCTCGTAAAATAAAACGAACACATTAAATCTAATCTTTAAACATCGTGCGTATTCATTTGGAGGCCTCGACAGTTAAAATGAGCTCAATTTGTTGCTTTTTTTCTATCATTTCTGCGTCTAATGTCATTAATCTTGTACAGAATTCATCCTACATTTGACTAAATATAAATGACTTTATTAATCTGTTTAAAAAAGTCAACTACTTGATCATTTTTGTGTTATTGAAACCATTTCCAAAAAGAGAAAAAGACATTTGAAAAACAAGGCCTGGCCAGATTGAGGAACTAATAATTTCACTATTTTTGTCTGGTGCTTCTTATGTTGAAAGCAAATACATTCTGGTGAATTTTTTGACTTTTTTCGAGTTTGAAACATGTTTTTATTTATTTTTCTTTGTTTTTTTTTGTGAGATGTGACAGTTAAACATGAGTAGAAATAAAGAAAAAACAGTATCTAAACGCATCAAAACGTTTTATGCTGCGTTTATAGGACTGCGTCTAAACTGGATTTTTATGATTCAGATTATGATTCCGTTGTGCTGCAGGAGCTGTTGTGTTTGAGGTTATTTTGGGTCTAATTTATGGCTGCAAACGGGAGCACTTGTCAGGTGTCGTTATCTGAACTTAGCAGGCTTCCTGTCTCAAACCTCAGACTTTCCGCACATATTTCCGCTCAATGGATTAGAAAAAAAAAAAGCCAACAAAGACCCTCCAGAAAGAACCGAGGGAGTGGACGGACCGAGGCGTTGCATTGTTTTAACTCAGATTGTCCACTGGGTCTCACCGTGCATGCGTAGAGGCCGCGCGAGGCTGCTTGGGCCCGCGTGCGCATGTTTGCGGGTGGTGCAGACCTTTTGCGCAGCGCTGCCAGCCTCTCACTTGTGAAAACCGCATCGTGTTTGTGTAGCACGAGGCTGCAGCTGCTCGGCTCTTTGCAAAATCAGCTTGACTAAACTTTTACTTCTGCTTTTGAGCCGTTTGTCTCAGACATGATGAGTCTTTGCACAACCTCATCTCACACTGAAAAAAAAAAAGTTTTGGGGGGTTGGTAAATACAAACTACAGAAATCACTTACATTTTAATTAATAGTAATAGTTAAACCAGTGAAACCTACTCTGATTGGTTAAATTCTACATACACTACTGATTATTTAACAGTAACAACTGCTACTCAAAATAATACAGTAAAATCTATAATATTATGATGGTATGTTGGAGGAGCAGCTGGGAGGAGTTTCCCAGGATGCATTGGGACAGTTTGATGTGTTTTACAGTGTTCTGAGTTGATTCCAAGTGTTGTTCTGTTTATAGAACAGAGTTCTGGTGTGTTTGACCCTTTTTGGGGCTTTTTTTAAATTGTGTTGAATCCATATTTCTGTTCAGTTGCATGTTCAGCTGCTCCTTTGTTTCATCAGACTCTGTTCATTTAAAATGTGCAAGTACTGTGTTGTTCTTGATTAATTGTGTTAAACACGTTAAATTTACTTGAATAATTTGTAATTTACTCCCCTTGTTATTAAAGAACTGTAGTAAGTGAAAAAGTAACTTAGCAGAAAATGTTAATATAAAAATGCATAAGAGTTCCTTAATATTTATTAAATAATACAAATATGAAAATAATCATTAATATTTGCTTAGAATATTTCTGACTGTTCATATATGTTTTAGGTTGGTTTTTTTTTTTGGTTTTTTTACCTGATTCTGATGAGTAAAAAGAGACAATTTTTCAGTAAATTTTACTTGATTCTCATGAGTAAGTTTTACTCAAGGTAGCAGCATTACATTTTTTTTTTTTTTAAAGTGAATGCAATTTGTTACAAAGATTTTTAAAAAGTAAATTTTATGAGTCATTTTTTCAGTGCAGGCCTGTTGTTGGAGCTTAAGGGTTTTAATCCTGCAGTTTTGGGGGATTTTTCACCTCCTTTTGTGCATTAAATAAAACATCTAAAAGGGATGTTGATTACCAGCAGTGCAAAGCATAAAGACTTCCATTTTACTTAGGTAATAAACTTAAAAGCCTCAGTACACTGCAAAAAAAAAAAAAAAAAAAAAAAAAAAAAAAAGGTTTTGGGGGTTGGTAAATACAAACTATGGAAATCAGTTCCATTTTAATCAACAGTAATAGTTAAACCGGTGAAACCTGTTATGATTGGTTCAATTCTACATACAGGACCTTTTATTTAACAGTAACAATTGATACTCAAAATAATATCTTAAAATATACCCTATAATATTGTGATGGTATGTTGGAGGAGTTTCCCAGCATGCATTGGGACAAACTAGTTGGGACAGGTTTCATGTTATTTACAGTGTTCTGAGCTGATAACAAGTGTTGTTTTTATATAAAATAGTTATGCTGTTTTTGTTGTTGTTGTTGTTGTTGTTGTTGTTGTTGTTGTTTTACCCTTTTTGGCAGTTTTTTGTTTTGTTTTGTTGAATGAATATTCCTGTTGAGTTTCATATTTTTGCACCATGAGCAAAGCTTCTCCTTTGCTTCCTCTCTGTTCATTTTAGATCCAAAAGCACTGTGTTGTTCTTGATAATTGTGATAAATGAGTTCAACTTACTTAATGATAAATGCAAATTTTATTGTCTCCACTTATTTAAAAATGTTTTTAAATTTGGTTGATTAAATGATTATTGATACCAATATTGTTTTGTGTATTTACCAAACTCTGCAGAAAGAGAATAGAGTTAATTTTTCCCAATTTTAACAAGTAAGAGTAAGAAATGTGAGGTATAACCTAGTTTATTTTAGTATTTCATTTCTTTCTAGTTCAGTTATTTTCTACTCAAAATAGGGAATTAAAACCCCCCCCCCCAAAAAAAAAAAAAAAAAAAACGGATGCAAATTGTTACCTCAGATTTATTGGGTAAATTCTATATGTTGCTTTTTACAGCGCATCCAGATTTATACTTCTTTTCATTAGATTGATCAGAATAGATGAAAGTTTATTGATGCCACAATGGGTCAAAGCAGCAACAAGATGAAGTGCATGAAAATGTGCATGCATGGAGCAAAAATAAATAAATGAATAAATAATACAAAAAATAATAATAATAGTAATAAGTATTAAAATCTATAGCTTATATCGTACATATTTACATGTTCTAATAAAAATGAGAAAGAAAAGCCGATTTTGTTGCATAGAATTTCACATTTTGCTTTGTATATTTTGGCTGCATATGAAGAAGCTGAAAAATGAATAAAGACAGATAAAAAAAATACTATTCAGCAGCTGTTTGAAGTTTTTATGTAGTTATAGCACAAAAAGTGGCATGATTCAATACATTCAGGTAAAAAATCCTAGTTTTCCATGATTTATTAAAAAAAATTAAGGGGAGAAAAATCCTGTTCTTGTTGAATTAGAAGCAGATAGTGATTGTTTGCATCTAAAGCAGTTGAATGCATCAGTTCCAAACACTGGGGTGGAACTCTCTGGTGGGTTGTAGTAGTATTTATTTGGGTTGCTACATAAAACCTCTAAAATGTTCGACAGGAAGTATGTTGTACATTTTCTGTTAAGGCTGTTTGAGGCTAGTTTTCAATAACAGAACATGATTTATCAGATGTATTTTTGGCTGGTTTATCTGAGACAAAGTGAAAATGACAGTGGAAATGGGCTGGAATGTCACTTAGGTACAAATGCATTTTCTCCTTAATTACAGGTTATGTACAAACTGAATAATCTTTAAAAAGTGGCTCCCCAGAGGAAAAAACAAAACAAAAGAAAAAAGAAAAAACATTGACATTGATTTAAGGTATAAAATGAGGATAAATGTGTCACTAAATTTCAGATTTTGGATGTAATAGAGTGAAAAAGTTTCCATGTAAATATTGTTAACCCAACCAGTTTCTAGTGGCCTTTTACCGATAATATGTGTTTTTATTCCAGTACTGTGCTGATGTAAAATGTATTGTCAGAGTAAAACCAGGCCTGAAAAGTGACTTTGTGATTTTAAATAGATAAAATGCAAGTGAATGAGCTCAGCAGTAAAAAGAGTGAAAACATCACAGTTTTTTTTTTAATACAATGTGTACAAACAAAATATACCATCAATCTAAAGACATAAAAAACAGTCAATGCACAAGGTCATTACAGATATGAAGTATTTGGTGTAAGACATGTACTGATATGATATAAATATGGCTGCCAAATTTATAAAAAGGTGTTTTTTTATGTCTTTGGATTGATGGTATATTTAGTTTGTACACATTGTATATATATGAAAAAACCCCAGTGTTTTACTTTGCTCTCTGACTACATTTCAGTGGTTCCAGTTTTTCTTCAAAACACTGATACACAGTTGGTATTGGTGCATTTGAAGGATCTGGATATACCACCATTGTGAAAACAGAAGTGCAGGGCTGGGTTCACTTTCAGTTTGTATAAACAAAAAGCTAAGTGGCAGCACATTTGGACACAATCGGAGACACAAAATCATTCATGTCTTGTCTCCGATACATGTCCGTTACATCCGGCCACGAAAGAGGAGGTCACGTTCTGTTGAAACCTGACAGAATTTGTTAACTTCTGACAGATACATAAGAAAGAAAAAAAAACCAAATAAAACAGTTCAGTCAGCTTTATTTAGACTGATAAAACTGTGTCTTGACTTTCAAATCAGATAAACCAGAAAATCCACCTGTGCCACCTGAAATGTGTCACCATTTACACCAGGGCCTCACACATTTAGTCACACTGACTAAAACCAAACACACTACAAATAAAACATCACTGGTGCATACAGGAAAGCTGTTGTAACCACATCCTTGGTTACGGTTGAAACTACCAGTCAACATCACTGGTCTTTTACTGGGTGAACTGGGAAACAACACTGCCTGTGGACACTGGTGTGTTTATTTCTTTCGTTTTCATGCATATGAGGAGCAACAATAGGGTTTTTGGGAAATTAATCTGCTTCCGAGAAAGCTAATGACAAAAGTGGTGATTGACTGATGTTTTCAAGATACGTGATAAAGTTATATAGAGAGTTATATATACATGTACACACTGCTTTTATAAGTCTGAAATTAGGAAACTGATCAGACTGAATGTATTCTGATGTGCGGACTGTTTTAGCTCAGACAAACATTGCTCTTAATTAAAACACATTCCATGAATAATTTATAATATCTTAATTTTGACCCAAACGTGTAGTTACTAAATTAAAGCCAACTGGAACTTCTGCCTTCATTTTCTTTATGACCCTATTTTAGCACAGTTACACTACTTTTCCATTCCACTTTCAGACCAGTACATCAGGACCCATTTCAACCACAGATGAGGTAATAACATTAAAAAAAAGTCAACCCCTTGGTGAAGCCATCAGTGAAAATCAAAGAAAACAATGAAATCAATGAAATCAATGTAAAAGACATAATATGTTAAAAAAAAAAAGTGCCATTACCTATTGTTTTTGATTTTGTTTGAAGTTACAATAGTCTAATAGTTTTTGTACTGAATTAACATGACATGAATTTAAGTTCACCTCAAAAAAAAAATAAAAAAAATACAGTTTTTGGTTGGCACGGAAAAAAAATATTAGATCATCAAAAATCCTCAAATACAATGGTTGTGCAATCAAGACTAACTCCTGTGTGTATCATGTGACTAAGACAGAAAAGAAAACATGGAATGTCTAAAAGTATTGTTTTTATCAGTACAATGACAGATAGCTTAATGGGTTTTTCCTTATTCCAGACATTTGGAGGTTTTTGTTCACCTGACATGTTTCGGCGTTTCATTTGCCTTCATCAGAGTCGGCAAATTAAACGCCAAAACATGTCAGGTAAACAAAAACCTCCAAATGTCTGGAATAAGGAAAAACCCATTAAGCTATTAAGAAATGAAGACACAAAGAAACTAGTAACGTTAATGACAGATAATGATGTAAGAACTCAAGTGATTTTGGTTTTTATTAAGAAAACATGGAAAATGGATAGATATCAGCTCTGAAATTAAACTCTTATGAGCTATTTTTGTTGTTTTCATTATATTTGTCCAAACATATTTGTACCTTTAGTTGTACCAGGCATTAAAATGAACAAGAAACTGAAGAAAACAAGGGTGGTCTAATAATTTTTTTCATGACTGTATGTCCCCAACTTTAACATTTCAGAACTTTATTGAATTAGTACGTCTACTTTCACCAGTCTGTTTAATGCACATATCTGAACTTTTACTGGAGTAAAGATTCGGTAGACTTTTATCACCTCTACAGATCGGTAAAAATGAGCCTCTAAACAAAGATATTACTGCTGTTAAACTTCCACAGCTTCGAAGCAAACAAGTTTATCTAAATGTGAAGCAGCAACCTCTGAATCCTACCATAAAGGGTCCAAACCTGCAGTTCCATGAGTGTCCACACGAGGCTCTAAAACGGAGTCAAAACAAAATTGATGTTTTGGTCTCTAGAGTTAAATTCTGATGTGCGACGTCAGGTGGATTTATGTTCATACTGTCATCTTTGTGGTCAGTTCAGTTTTAAAGCTCCTTTATATTAGAATAGCAGGAGATTGATAGCTATAGTATCCATCGGACATGCAGCTGCGAAATAAAAGCATCTGTGACTTAATGCCTCTGCATCGACTCTTTTGGCGCTTTTCCACTGTGATCCCCACACCACTCTACTTGGCACGCTTCAGCACGACACGACTCTACCCACTTGTCAGACCGGCATGGTTGTTTTTCCACCGCCAGCTGTTACTAGTCGGGACTAGTTGAAGTGGGTGGAGTTGGCGGGGTCGACCATGCCGTGATGTCATTTTCAGACGACTTATAAAGTGTCATGCCACGGTCAGTAAAGTAAACAACAACAAACAATCTTCTCTGTTGTTTGTCCGATGTTGCGGTCCTGTCTGTCGATGTTCTCGCAGGTATGTTTTTCCACACATGGCAGGTGATTACTTAAAATCCCTGAGCTTCGTTGCATGTATGACGACATTTCCTCTGACCAATCAGTGGACAGCACTGTTCACATCGAATTTTAGTGCCGGCTCAGCCCGGCTAGAGCCACCTCTGAAACAGGTATGAAAAATCGTAACGGGTCCCAGGTTCAACCCCCAGTGGAAAAGGAAAAAATGGGGGTGGAGTCAAACCGTGCCATGTGGAACCGTTACGAAAACGTGCAGTGGAAAAGGGCCTTTTGAAAATTCACCGCACTAGCAACATGGGCCTTCTGGTGACTGCAGGAGTTGACAGGTCGTGCTGTTCATTCAGGTTCAGATTCAGAATTTATTGTCATTTCAGTACAATGAAACGAAACAAGTTACTCAGGTCCCGGGTGTCAGTAACAATCTACAGATCCAGATAAAAGAAACTCAAAGACTAAAAGAGAATTGCAATAATCCCCCCCCCCCCCCTTAAAAAAATTATGATAGTTCCATAAAAAGCACAACAAAAGAAGTGCCAATATGTCATGTTGTCTTCAAATCAGCGATATGAGACAGGCAAGATCTAAAAGTAATATATCATATATCATTTTAGTGAAACAGAGGCCATTATGGACTGAAAGCGTTTGTTAAAAGCACCACTGTTTGGTCTTTTCCCTCTGTTCCTTTTACACTCTGTTATTCTCTCATCAACTTATATTGAGAAAAAGTGAATCTTGATTATTGTGCAGCAGCAACATTAATTTGTCTCCAACTTTCTGCATTAAAAAACACCAGGGTTTCACCTTTTTGCTTTGAGCTGCACATTTGGAGCTGCTAGTTACTGAGCGAGATGTAGAATTTGACTCGGATCATGTTCTTATGTGCTCACTAGGGCTGTAACCGTACAAAGAAATTTTGGTTCGGTACGTTATCAGTACAGGGGGCTATGGTTTGATCAATTTCGGATACGTTTTCGGTTCAGTGAAGGAGACTAATTTAATTTAAGAAGCTTTACTCAAGTAAAAAATTGGGTTACAGTTTTTCTCTTGGTAGCGTTAATATTCATGGTTGGCTGTTGTCATTTTAAATGTGTTATGAAATTTGACGTGTTACCAAAAATATAACCGGTCTTTATGAAACCATAATAGCACACTGTTCTTTTTTTGTTGACTTGTCTCTCTCTGTTGACCTAACTGACAGGGAATCTGAAATGCTCCCAAATCGGAGACCTTAGACAAGATGGAGGGTCTTCCAACTCTGGCCCTGTACCTGTGATACTGGTCTGAGCTGCCGTACTGGTTAATGTTCAGCCTGTGGATGGTGCATGTACCAGTTAGACAGCCGTCCAGGACAGGGGTGCCCAACCTTGGTCCTCAAGAGCTACTATTCTGCATGTTTTTGATGTTTTCCTCTTCCAACCCATATGATGGTCATTATCAGGCTTCTGCAGAGCTTGATGATAGGCTTATCATCTGAATCAAGTGTGTGAAGGGGATACATCTAAAACATGCAGGATAGTAACACTTAAGGACCAGGGTTGGACACCCCTGGTCTACAATATCAAATAATGCACATGGGTTCCACTAGCGGCCATCCTGACTATAATATGTGCGTTCTGCTTCAAAGTTCGTGTGGAAACCTATGGTCTCTCTCAAATTTCACAAGGTACACAGTTACTCATATGCGTATTTATTTATTTTTTTTTTTAAAAAGGAGGTCCAGGGCTACTGCCAAAACATCCAGGGCTCAATACCTAGGACTAACAATGCCCATAGAGCCAATCATTTTCAACAACTACTTATTCGGTGAATTGTGATGCTTCACCCTTAGTCTCTGGTTTTCCTTTGTTGTCTCCACAGCTATGACAAAGTTACACCTAAAAACTGGAAACTTGCATCTTTAGTCATTAAGTCAATGGTGTAGCAGTGGAAGACGGATTAGAAAAGTTATAAATGGAGGTGAAGCCCCTGTGATTGTGACAGTAGAAGCTACAAACACTGCTCTGTACAAAGGGAAGATCATTAAAAAAAACTTTCAAGACAATACAAATACAAGCACAAGTTAGTGAATGACAGAACAAAAGCTCTATTGGCAGATGTTCTGGTGGGTCCTAATGCTCCTCTGATGAACCAGAAAAGAAGAATGTGCTGCCAATTTCAGTTGCAGTTAATGTATGATAACCGGTTTGATTTTACACAACACTAACTTGACATACGTATGCACTATGACTGCAGTGTACTGATGGAAGCACATGAATTGGGCCTCTTTTTTTTATGTGGCTCTACTGTAGTTGTTTTTTGAAAAATTAAATGAACAAAATAGAAGATTCTCTCACAAAACTATTACAAATTTACAAGCTTTTAATTACATGATGAGGCCTGCTAACATAACTTAGCTACATTAGCTAATTTTAGCATTAATTCTCATAGGATTCTATGGTTAGCCAGGTAGCCTGCTAACTAGCTCAGCTAGTGCTAACTGGTGTGTTTATACAGCAATTTGTAAATGTCTTAGGTAGGCTACTTCTAAGTTTGTTGTTTATGCAGGGTTGAAATGAGCATGCAAATTTATTTCTCATTCTCCTTTCTTCAGACACCACATGAAAATACAGGAAATATGAGCACAGCCTTAAGACACACACACACACACACACACACACACACACACACACACACACACACACACACACACACACACACACACACACAAAACTGAAGGAAATGGGTTATAAAGGTTAAAGTCAGTATTTAGTTTGATCCCTGTCCCCATTACAAGAAGCAGCACAAACAACTATAAACATCTGTTATGCGTTTAATGAAACCTGGTATAAAACATTAGAAAATTAATACCATAAATTTCATTTAAGTTTGTGAAATTACATAGTGGTGTTTAACATGACAGTGTTGGTTGAGGTTTTTACTAGGTTAGCATTAGCTTGTCTAGTTTCACAACATGGTAACATCTAAAACACTTAACCCAAGGCTTCAAAATAGCAAAACACAAACCAACAGCTATGTCACAGTGACTTCATCCACTATTTATTTCTATTACTATAAATTGTTGACTATTTATTTATTATAGAGTCTGTGCTTAACACACATTAAAAGCAACCTCCAAAGACTTAATACTCTTTCTCTCACACTAAAACCAATTGGTAGGTAAGTGAGTATGGACAATGATATTTTATGTAATTTGGGGCATAAAAAACATGGAAATCCCTTCCTAAGTAAAAAACACTACCATGCATGCATCTGTCAGTACGTACCCTAGTGATCATACTTTCAGGTTGAGTCATGATAGGTTTATTAAATATCTATAAACACATATATTTAGGTGTTTATGGTTTATGGTTGAGGTGTGGACTGTTAAAGTTAAGTGTTATTCTGAGCAGATGTGGGTCCTGGTTGTAAACACCCTGTGATCGCGCCCTCAGAAGTCAGTTTGGGCAAGCTGGCATGATGCAACAGATGAGCTGCTGACTTGTACACTCAAAAAGTTTCCACACAGGGCAGGTGGCGAATTGGTGAAAAAGACTGAGGTGCTACCAGTAATTTTTATTTCTTCAATTTCCTCGAAAGAAACTGTCGTGCAGTTGGTTTTCCTGCACAGATCTGCATATTTTTGATACTGGCTGTAAGTGAATAAGTTAAAAACATGCACAAATATTAAGAATTTCCATTTAACTGAGTTGAAATGGAGCTGTTAACAGTATTAGGGTTAATTATAGCCTGCACTTATTTGACACTATGCCAATGTCAAATAATTTTGCCTCTAAGAAAAGTATTCAGAGTTCGAGTTCCAAAGTAAGTGTGACCATGTTTACATTCTACCTTCACAGGTCCAGTGTGAATTTCTCTACAGGTTGTTGGTTTGCAAAAGGTGATGTTTTTTAAAAGTTGTTTTGTGTCACTGTGCAACAACAGCCTGTGCTATGAGATACATTGAACAGGAAGTCAGTTGTGGCATTGGCGGTCAGGCCACATTTTGGTATATTTGTATCAGAGTGCAGAAAGAGAGAGAGAGGGGGGGTAGATAAAGAAAGAGCGGGAGTGCATGTTTGTGGTCGTCAAAGCTGAACGTTCAGTGCTCAAAACTGAACACAACAACCATGATACTATCGAGTAATTATCAAAAAAATGACCAACCAAATAAAAAGTCACATTTGACGGCCGCTTCTCGTGAGAATTTGCCGTTTGGGAGTGAATAGTCTGAGCTGTTTCACTTCTGCACTGAGGCCAGGCGACTAACTGGGGAAAAGATGACACACAACAACAGATGAAGAAGAAAACAGGGAGTGTGGTCAAAAGAAAGCTGAGCAGGACAATGTTGACGGGCAGCTAAAACCACTTCCTTAGCACAGAAGATATGAGCATGCATGGTTAGATTTACAACCATGTCTTTGATGGAACACCTTTATATGATTTGTGTTGTGTTTAATGACACTGGAGGATTTGAACAATAGGAAAAAGGTTAATCATGTCACAACGTAGGATTTGCAGCTTTACCGTATCCTTGTGCAGGATTTATTTTTCATACAAAACATGCTTTTTCGAAACATTTTCACTGTTAATCACAAAAATAACAGCCAAATTCATATATAATGAAACTAAAACATCAAATCAAATCCTTAAATTACTCATGAAAATGTGTTAAAGAAAGAAGAAAACAAACAGTGTGTTTAATCCAAATAAAGCAGAGCAGGACAATGCTGACATCTAAACCACTTCCTTCACATACAGGAAGTGTGCATGAGATTTATTTAAAAAATTAAAGAAAGACTTGAACAAATGTTTATGGATTTACTCTTACTTTATCATATCGAGTTAATTACTGAATATTTTTCACCTGGATCAGAAAAAAACAAGCTGTTAAAATGACCTACAGTGACCTCTAGAATGTAAGATTTTAACCTATTTAACAAAAAACATTTATATATTTTAATTTTAATAAATGTCCAGGCCAAACTTACTTAATTTTACAGGTCAATAGTGTTATTTGAAGATGAAACCAGGCTGAACAGATATAAACCACTTCCTTTACATACAGGAAATGTGTATGAATTATCAGATTCACTTTAAAACTAAAGGAAGACTAAAAAACCATTGAAAGTCTTTATAGTAAGACTTCCACATGTATCGCAGTCTTGAAATGACACAATCACATTATCCAAGTCAAGGATTTACAGCTTTACTTTGACATTTATAAGTTTATTATGGAATATTTGGAGGTTTTTGATTCTTGTAGACAAATCTGTTTAATTTAACAGCATTAATGATGGAAATAAATGTCAGATTAATACAGAATATCTATATACACTGTTAATTTATTGGTAAAACTATGCGACATAAAAACGAAAACAGAATCTGGTTCAAAGAAAAGTAGAGTAGGACAGTGTTAATGAACATCTAAACCACTTCCTTCACATACTCCGGTTAAATGATCAGTGTATCATTGAATATCTTGTGTTTTATAGCCTAGTGCAGCTGACAAAGTAAACCATTTGGTGAATCAGATTGAGAAAAAAAAATAGCAGGTTATTTAATAATGAAAAATAATATGGAATCCTGTAGTAAAGGCTCAGATCTGTAATGGGTTAATAATAAAAACAGATCAGCTAAAGCAGAAAACAGGCAATTTTAGTCCAAATAGAGATGAACAATGTTGATGGACGTGACCCACAGATATTACTGGATATATATTGTATATTTAAAACTATGGGGAGAGAAGAAGAGCCCTATTTGATGCTTTCACAGTTGTGCATGTCAAGATCTAAAACAGAAACCCCTCGAGACACAAACATGCCTCATGAACTGCCTTCACTTCTCCATTCTGTTACTGACAAGGAATCCACATAGAATAGGATTATTCTGGTTCTTATTCTTCTTATTCTTGGAGAAAGAATAAAATAATTTTGTTAATGTTGTAAAGACAATGTATGCACTGGATAAAAATGTTAACGAAAGTGAACAAAACACTGAAAAATGAAGGGAAACGTGAAAAAAAAATCTCAAAATCATCATTAAAAAGACTAGTAATGACATGATAAACAATGAAATTAACTTCCAAATTAAAAAAAAAAAAGCTCACATTCACTTTTGTGTCCTGACAGTAAACTTAGGAGAGGCAGGATAGGATTAGAGTGCTTTATTAACATTTATGTAATGAAATGATTAACGTGACTGAATAGAAAACTGGTCTAACCGACTCACTTTTTTGGTTGCAGGTGCAAACATTTCTGTTTCATCTGCATTCCAAGCAGATAAGTAATCCACACAGATTCTGGTGCAAATGTGTTAGCATCACCCACCTCCACAATGATTCATGATCAATGATTCTAGAGTTGATGAAATGTACCAGAGGTTAGTCCATGTCCATCAGCTGCTCAGGTTAAGATCTGGCAACTGTGAAGGCGCGTGATTCACATCAGTGAAATTAAAACCGTCGTCCCTGGAAGAGTCAACTCCCTTCAGGGGTTTCCTTCCAAAAGGAACTGCTCAGCTCAACTTCACCAGAACGGATACACAATTGGTTATTTACTGAAAGAGGGTAAAACAACTGGTGTTTACATTAGCAGGTTATGTTAAAGAGGGACAAACCTTAGGGATGGAAGTGTTGGAGAGACAAAACTAGACCTGTTTTCCAACACAGTAAAATGCTGCATTTACTTTGTAACCGTTCTAACTTTCCATTTTAGATGCTTCAACAGTGAACGGTGTGTCTGCTGGTTAGCCCCCAACGCATAAAATATGTTTACTTGGATGTCTGTAACCAGCATGCACAGTTGGATTAAATAGTTATATTTTGAAAATTACAAAAAATCAGACACATTTAGACTCTTTACAATGATTTTAATATTCAGATTTATATTTATGCATTAATTAGTTTGAGTTTGATGTAAAGTGAATCATTTTATTTATTTAGGTGTGAAACTTCAAATAATGTGAAAGAGTGACAACATTTCAGACACGTGAAATGTGTTTTTAGCTGTTTTAGGGGGATGAAACTCCGACTTTAGCTTATTACGGTGTTTAACAAATGTCTGAGACCACATGTCACGAAAACAAGAAAATATAAATAACTTCATAGTTCATCAAAAACTTGTTTCAAATTAACAATTTTATTTTTATTTGTTAAGAAAACGAACAGTTGGAATAACAAAATAGTCCTTGTTGATAAATAATAACCAAAAAATGTCAATATTTTGTGTGAGATAGATAACAGTTTGCATTCTTGCTGCCATTGTTTTTATGTAGTTTTACACAGGAATGCAAGATAATAACTGGAATTGT
>JAQQZY010000009.1:21870944-21895381 GCA_030068375.1 Ostorhinchus rueppellii | reverse complement strand
GGAATAACACACCATCATATATACTGAAAACATGAGCTAACCAGCACTTTGGTCATTGGTTTTCTGATTCATCTTATGAAACCATTTAAGATTTAGCACATTTAATGTCTGAAGCAGATAGTTTCTAAAAAATAAATAAATAAATAAAATAAAATTGTAGAGCAGTGGAATCGGCCTTCAGTTTCTATGCTCCGTATACCTGGAACAAACAACCAGAAAATATCAGGTCTGCTGAGAGTCAGAGTTCTGTTAAGTCACAGTTAAAGACTCACCTGTTCACTGCTGCCTGTGACTTTTTACATTTTATATTCTTTTTCCAAAGTTTGCACTGCAACCCTTACTTTAATATCTGTGTGTTTTAATATTTTTGGATTTTACGTGTTTTCTTACTTGCCATTTTTAATTACCTTTACATGTTTGTTTTATGTGTTTCTTTTTCTGTCATTGTATTTCAATGTCCTGTGTGACGCACCTTGAATTGCCATGTTGCGGAAATGTGCACTACAAATGAACTTGCCTTGCAAAGACACCTGAGGATAAAACAGTTATTTCTCACTTTTAGGTTCTTCCATGGAGCATCAACACAGCACAAGGGTAACGGAGGCCACTCCGAGAATTGTTCCAGGTATTAAATATGAAGGTATTGACACTTCAATATTTTAAGAATTACTCATAACCAGTTTGTTCCAATAAGAACTAGAAGCCTCAGCTGATCTGTTAAGACGAGTTCAAACCAAAGATTCACAGTAAGACCGGCTGCACCTTAAAACTAGTTGCAAAGTTTTGGTCTGCAACGTTCTGAAACCTACCAGAAATGAGATGGTGCATCATTGCAAAAGCAGCTCAGTGCTTTCATTTTAACTCTCCGCTTTGCACATTTTGTGCTAGCTGGATGTACATTGTAGTGTCTTAAAATATGAATGAAAACCACAATAGAGTTATTCCCTACAGCCATTTATTGAAAAAGTGAACAGTTCTAGTGTTCTATTGCTTGGAATCAGGTTGGTGTTAAGGAGAGAAAACAGACTATTGAGAAAGGATTTACCACTGAAACAGCTGATGAGTTGCAGCTAATTACTACTGAGAAAAAACACACACTATGTCATCCAGTGTTCTAAAACCAGCCAAATGAGCTGAGGCAGTAGAGTTCAGGGTTCTGAAACAGTTTAGCTGTGAATCTTTGGTCTGAATCCATTTTGTGAACTGCTTAGTCCTTGTGATATTATAGAATCATCTGATGGGGATCATTTTACATTGTATTTAAACTGTTTTCCATTCAGCTTAGAGGTAAACAGACATTCAAAACCCTGTGTATGAACTATAATTTGGAGCACGAAAAAGCTGATAATGGATTAATTGGTCTGTGTCAGAATCACTGCTCCCCCAAACATTATGCCCATTTGAACTGAACTATTTCTCAAAATTCTTGTTGAATTTTATAACAGTTGAACTGAACAGGCAATCCAAAAAAAAAAAAAAAAAAAAAAAACCCAACCCAAAATGTTTAAATAAATCTGAATCTTTGATGAAACGCAGAGTAATTGAGAAATGTATATTTGTTCTTAAAAATTCAGGTGAGCAAATTATTAAGATTAGTATTAACAGATGTAAAATATAATTAACAATCTGAACTAACTTCTGTTAATACAGTTTCTAAAACATTCAACTGCCCAAAGTGCTTTAATCAGTCTATCTCCAATTAAGCAGTAAATAAAATATCAGAAATGTCACATTTCATCACCTTTTCCACTGTCTGAGCTTTGACTGGCGCTCTTAACGATATCATCTCCTCGTGACCCTTCCTGCTCATTCCATCTTTAACGTCATTCTCACTTTGTGTCTTTTACATCATCTCCATCTTGTTAAAACCCTACATAACCACCTAGTTTCTTCAACTTTAACTGAAGACCAAAAATGTGAAAAAAAAATAATAATAATAATAAAAAAATCCTAATTCGACATTTATTGGTACTGATTGACATGGAAAGATTTAACAGAACACTTATGCTGTAAAGTGTCATGTTTGTGATGTCTATTGATCATCAATTATATACTGAATAACATGAGACTCATCCATAACAGTTACTGTGAAGAATAAAGTATTAAAAGGTCCCAGTTGAAATTTTCAGCTGACAGTTTACTTTCTCTTCTCCACAGATCCATATCAGACATTAGGACCCATCAGCAGTCGATTAGCCAACCCAGGTATGAATGTAAAGCAACATGAGGCACATAAGCAACAAAATGACACAAATGAGGCCTTTACACTGTCTGCTTTGGCAACACAAAAGCAAAAAAAAAAAAGAACACAAGGGTAGGCATGGCTGCATTTAACTTTCCCAAGTGATGAAACTCTCCAGCAGCACCTGTTGTGTCAGCATCACAGTTGCATCACGCTTACACAAAAACAAAAATCTGGCTTCCCTCTCAGCACAATGACTGTTTGCCCTACTGTTTCCTCACAGAAGGCCAAGCCCTCAGCTCATCCAAGAACAACCGAACAGGCAAACACAGTCCTTACAAGCTCCCCGACAGCGCTCACAGGCCTGTGGGTAGGTTTGTGCCCCGCTGTCTGCCACTTCACCCAAACTACACAGTGAAAAGGTCACATTTGGTGGAAAATGAGGAATGAGCTCTGTGTGATGTTAGCTGTGTGTCTCAGTAGCACTAGGGATGAGAATGACATGGTTACTTTTAATGTTTGTTACAGACATAATTTTCTCTTTTTTTTTTAAACTAGAACTTCACAGTTCATTGAATGTCAATTACAATATCAGCCTGTGTGACTATATAACAACAAAAGGCTGCTAGTTGTTTCAGGGTTTAAAAAAATAAATAAATTACACCTCTATTCATTTGTGATGTGGATTTAGGGACAGATGTTTGTATGTTTACATGCGCATAATATTCATGTCATCCTCTTATTCTGAAAAGATAAAATTCACATTATGTTTCAGACATGCATCATAAAATGAGTTTTCCATCATTATTGCCAGTGCAGCCATGCAGTCCCTAATTAAAGTGTTTTTTTTTTTTTTTAAGTTTCCCCACCAGTGGACTAGTTTCAATTTATATCGAGTTTGATTCATCTAAATAAGTAATCTGTGCTTTTTCTCAGTCAGCTGGAATTACCTAAATAAATTCTATGCATGGCTTTAAAAATCCAAATTAATATAGTCAGGGTTGTTTTATTGCAACACATCAAGTCTGAGCAGACCCATTTCCAGTTGTCATTCAAAAAATTAAGCTTGTCAAGTTTAGTTAAGTTTGTCATTCCCTCCAAGGTAACTGGCCGAGAGTTTTTTCTCCTCCTGCTGCAGGTTAATACTGAAACATAGCTGTAATCAGTAATAACATACCTGTTAAAACTAATTAGTTACTCTCTACAATACATTAGTTACTTTCTCTCTGCCTCTTTCTGGATAAATGCACTGGAAAATGAATCATGGAGCTGTCCAAGGTTCTGGATTAACAAACTTAACGTATCAGTGCAAGGTTTTCTTGTTCTACAAATTACAAACCCAGTAGCTGGACTATTTACAAGGATAAAACAGAGCACCCATAATACAAACAAACATTTCCTCATGAGCCCAAAAAAACTAAAAAGTAATAATGATAATGAATAAATTAAAAAAAACAAACAAAAAAAACCCCACAAACCATTAGTCAGATTCCCTCTTTTCACTCTTAAATGTGCATCAGGTTTGATGCGTTGGCTTGTATTTTAGCATTCCTATGAAACTATTCATGACAGGTCTGATCATTTCTGTGTGTTCTGTGTCAGTTCAGTCATGTTGCTACATTCTGGAACGAGGAAATATATTTATTTCCATGACAGAAGCAGTCATTTCTTTGCTCCTGATTTATATGAGCTGTCTTGACAAGTCAGACACTCCAAAAATAATCAACAGAAGATGCTGCTGAAAATATTTATCCAGAAAGAGGTGACTTTTACATCATTATACAAAGTTATAAATGAGTTATGTTCGAGGAATAACATTAGTCACCAGTCAGAGATTTATTTGAACATCCGATAGTAGAGTCTATATAGAACCATAAACTGAATGAGGCGTTGTCTGGTTTTGTTTGAGTGCCTGTGTATATGTTCAAGACCAGTTAGCCCCAGGTGTTTCCATTACAGCCAACTGGAATGGAAGTCAATATAAAATCCTGTGACTATTATATTGATTCAGGAGAATCCTAGTTAAAAAGCTGTTAGTGAGTCTTTTGTTGAGTTTCAAACTGATATAACTAATGTCAATGGTTTCCTGCAGTTTCAATTTAAAGATAATTTTGAGAAGTTCTCATCAGTAAATGATTGTAATAAAGCTATTTTACCCACATACAGATGATAGACATGTCCACCTAAAACCTCAAATGAAAAACCAAATCTCACCATCCATAATTTCCTTAAGTCAGAATTTTTCATACATTAATGTCTTGTATGGATTAAAAATCTCTCAAGCCCTTAACGTCTACTTTTCATCATATTTCTTTCAAGGTTCAGGGCAGATCCAGCTGTGGCAGTTCCTGCTGGAGCTGCTGTCAGACAACAACAACGCTGCCATCATCACCTGGGAGGGCACCAACGGTGAGTTCAAGATGACTGACCCTGATGAGGTGGCCAAGCGCTGGGGAGAGCGCAAAAGCAAGCCAAACATGAACTATGACAAGCTGAGCCGTGCCCTGCGCTACTACTATGACAAGAACATCATGACCAAAGTGCACGGGAAGCGTTACGCCTACAAGTTTGACTTCCAAGGCATTTCGCAAGCGCACCAGAATCACGCAGCAGATGGGGGTATTAAGTACCAGACTGACATGTCTTACGTCCCGCAGTACCACAGCCACCAGCCCAAAATGAACTTCATGAGCAGCCATCCCGCAACCATGCCAGTCTCGCCGGGAAACTTTTTTGGCCCTCCGACCACATACTGGAACTCCAACAGCCCCATCTACCCCGGGTCGGCCATGCCCAGACACCCCGCTACCCACTCCCACCTGAGCACGTATTACTGAAGACAACGCGATTCACAGGAGTGGGAAAAAGACTGGAGAGGAAACCGTGCACAGTCCCTCCAGCACACACCTGAGCTGACCCCTGTCTGAAAAAGAAGGTGATATGATGCTACGGTCTTTGTTGAAAAGGGCATTAAGATGCTGTTTTTGTCACATTCCTTCTAAAAATGGACGAGTGAAAAACATGAAGCTTGACTGGTATTCTACTGTCTAAGACTTTCATGAAAGTACTGATGATATACTGTATTATTATTATTCACATATGAAACCAAGTTTTTAATTTGTAAGTATACTGTTTGCTATTCATGTAAAAAACATCATTCACATCCAATACTGTGCAAGAAGTGAAATATGGGTCAAAACTGCAGTAATCACTTTCTGACCTGACATTGTAAAAGTCAAAATGTACAGAACCTTTGTCATGTAGCAATTAAGACATTTACTCCTGATGTAAAGCTAATAAATGACGCTTGTACTTAAGCAGAATCTTGTGGTTGCTTCTTTACTGACTTTGGAAACAAATATTAAGGGACTTCACACTTAAGCTGTAGAACCAGGTGGATCTGCCCGATTCCCTTTCCACACTACTACAGATTCAAAATAGGTATTTGACTGTTAACAAAAATTCTGTTAACACGATGAGTTCAACATAATATGTCTATATACACTCAAATGCAAAAAACACCACGACAAACCATAGTTTGTGCTTAACACTGTGGATATTCAGAGAATATTTGATGCAGTAGATACAGAGGCTTTAATTTACCATGAGGTTGAACAGCCATGACAGGTTATATTATAAACTAAAGTTAACTGAAGTTGTTTCAGCTTGTCAAAGTATTTTTATATTATCCACAGTATATATAGTTCACTAAAACACTGGTACATGGGTCAATATTGAGCTCAATATACTGCAGGTAAGACACTGACCTACGCACCTACATGACCCATATTTAATATTTCAGGTGTACATTCATTACACAGAGCAACAACAGAAGTTTGATTAGGATGTGCCATCGTTTTCTAAATTTGTCTTTTTCCACAGAGATGCAAACACTAATTTTGTAAAGTATCCATATTAATGGGGAAAGGGTGTGAGACTTCATCTTCCATTTCAGATCCATCCATCTTCAATCAGATCCATTCAACTTTGCACTTAAAGCCTACAATGTCACAGAGCTTTAAGAATAGCAAAGTATTTTTCACAACATTTTGGATTTGGGACTTTTTTATTCCATTTTTTTTCCACAGCTAAAATCACTTGACTAAACTGGATTGTACAAAATATCATAAAATAGTAATCTGAGGCTTGTGTGAATACATTTAGAAACCACACCATCACAGACTTCCTCACATTCCTTTCTGTGAATCAGCATTGAGCTGTGTGTTTATACTTGCAAATAAACCATTTTATTTGCCATTGTTTGACTAAATATTTTTGTAAGGCATTCCCGTGTTCACGCGTCAGAAATATGCAACATAACCTTGTATGCACTGCACAACCGCAACGCTGTCGAACTGCAGAACAAATAAACAAGAACTAGTGAAGTTAATGAACACATGCTGCTGTTTTATTCCATTTAGTTCTTCAGGAGTTTTATTCATCGAAATGAAAGATGTCTTCAAATACCAATCGAGGTTTTGACAACTCCTCCTCCTCCTCTACCACAGCAGAGCCCTTCACTTGCCTCTCCTCACCTTCTGCCTCCACCCAGGTCACTCCATTGCCGCCGAACGGCCACTCCAACACGTCCCCAGGTTCCTCTACCTTTAAAGTTGCCACTTTTGTCTCAGGTCGTGAGGTTGTTGTCCTCTTATTCAGCTGTTTGCTCATTGTTGTGGTTTTTTCTGTTGTTGTTGTAGTGGTGGTGGAGAAAGTTTTCTTCTTCTGGGTTGTGGTGGGTTTCACTTTAGGCTTGACTTTCCATGCCCTGCTGCTGATCACGTCAGTTGCTGTAAATCAGAGTTTTATTTCACTTTTAAAAATTGTTAATTTCTTATTTTGACCAAATTTATCAGATGTTTGAATTTATGTTTCTTCGTTCACATGTTCACACTATTGTGCTCAAACTGTGACAAAAGGCTGTGCAGCCAAAACAGCAACTATTGGAATCATCAACATTTCAGTCTAAATCACTCACGCCTAATATATTGCCAGAATATAAACAATATGCAGATTATTTTCTAGAATGAGACCTTTGGTTAGCTCTACAACCTCCTCCTACAATGCCTCAAAAACAAACTTCAAGATACATTTTGAGATATCAGCTTTAACAGTTTAATGTAAGCCACACTGTGACATGGCTCTAACAAACTTTAGTACAATATCAAGTTTGATGTATGAAGGCAAAGAACACAACCTGTTGATAGTATGAAGTTTTCTCATACAACTAAAAACGCAGTTGCAGCTATTAAATGCTGTAAAATATTGGATCACTTTATCATATTGTTAATCCTGGTGCCACATTATACATATTCCGTCATTTCCACCTGGGATTAATAAAGTATTCTGATGACCTGATTACCTAAAATGTTAAGTTACTAAGTCAGTTACTTGACATTTTATAAGCTAAATGCAGTTTCTTATTGAGAGAGAAATAAAATCCAACCTTGGACCCTGGTTTTGCATTGAGAGCCAGAGGTAAATATTTTTTAGCTACAGAAACCAAAGTGTTGCATTAAACAAAATGTTTCAGTAGATGTAGATTGAAGTAGCAGTGACATTCTGAAACATCACCCTTAATTTCTGACAGTCGGAATTGTCAGAGAAATTTGTTTGCAAGAAAGTAACAATCATTTTGAGCCACCACCTAAGATAAACCCATTTTCTCATCTTTCATCTGTGACAGCATAAAATCTCTCACCTGTGGAGGCAGCAGAGCCGCAGTTTGAGTCACAGCAGGAACATACAGAGTCCAATCCATACAGTTCAACCCACCTGTGGAAAACAGAGATGATACTTTTCATTTCACTAAAGCCAAGACCACATGAACCAAGAAAATGAAAATATCAGACCAGATAAAGAGCAAGGGAAGTATGGGCCATCTCTGGGATGTCAATTTTGCAAAGAAACTTTGTATTTTTAGCTTTGTACACATTCACATCTTGCTGAATTACTTTTGGTTGTTAAGTGGATGCAGGTCATAGCAGTGCTCACTGTGAAAATTTCAGATTCGGGCAGAATTTTTCCCAAACTGTCCTGCCTTGAATGATCCATCTGAAAATCTCACAGTGCGACGTAGCACCAGCGTTTATCTACAATAAATGACATTTCTACATTTTGTCATTCATTGGGGACGCAACAAATTCATAGTGTAAATCTGCCTTAAAGAAAAGCTAGAAAGTAACAGAGTAAACAGGCTGGTTTACTAGAGTGCAATAGAGACAGAAAAAGTTATGAAAAAGAGGATCTATACAGGTAGTATGTTATGCAACAGTCTGTGCACCTACATCCTTTATTTGCACATCATTGAATAGAATGTATCCCCTGAAAACCTGCTCAAACATGCACTGGTTCATTCGATGAAGGTTGCAAGGATCCTGAATCAAAGTCTGATATAGTTTCATACCGTCTTCCACTTACAGTAATTATAGATATTTAATTTTCCAGACAGGGGTAGTTGTTTGTTTACCTGCTTGACTACTTTCAGTTACTTCCTGTAGCCTTTGTCAGAAGTGTCACATGATGTTACTGTGGTACAGGCTGCTTATGCCAGTTGGTCAGACAGCAGGGAGGGTTTACGCCCCCTGCTGTCTGAAGTCTTCTCCAGGACTGCATTCCAGGTGTGCGACAAAGTGTATTTGCCATCATCCCTGTTCATTGTTCTGTGACCAACTCACCTAAGCAGCCTATAAGTCACATCACAGTAACATCATGTGATGCTTCTGACAAAGGCTACAGCAGGGGTCACCAACCCTGGTCCTCAAGGGCTACTATCCTGCATGTTTTAGATCAGGGGTGCCCAATCCTGGTCCTTGTGAGCTACTATCCTGCATGTTTTAGATGTGTCCCTCTTTCAACACACCTGATTCAAATGATGAGCCTATCATCAAGCTCTGCAGAAGCCTGATAATGACCGTCAGGTGTGTTGGAAAATGGAAACATCTAAAACGCATAGGATAGTAGCTCACGAGTACCAGGGTTGGTGACCCCTGGGCTACAGGAAGTGGCTGAAACTAGTCAAGTAAACAAACAACTCTGATAAATGAAATATCAATAATAATAATAATAATAATAATAATAATAATAATAATAATAATAAATCCTGAATCAAACCAGAAGTAATTTAGTGGAAAAGGTCCATTTCTTGATTCTGCCACATTTTAGGGGATTACAAGTACTACAATACTATGGTACAGGTATTCAAGAGTTTAGTGCCGCTGATGAACACACTGAACCCCAAATTGCTCCCAGGGCTTGTTTCACTGCTGTGTTCATTTGTGTGTAAATGGGTGAAAGTGACACATTATAAAGAGCTTTGGAGGCCATTAAGCGACAAGACCTCTGGAAAAATGCAAGTTCATTTACAACATTTATACCTCACAAATAAAACACTAACCTTCCTTTCTTTTGGTCGTAGTTGCA
Source organism: Ostorhinchus rueppellii (assembly GCA_030068375.1). Classification (NCBI taxonomy): domain Eukaryota; kingdom Metazoa; phylum Chordata; class Actinopteri; order Kurtiformes; family Apogonidae; genus Ostorhinchus; species Ostorhinchus rueppellii. The sequence goes on along the minus strand of JAQQZY010000009.1, from coordinate 21,885,777 downwards.
GGATTTGGATGTGGGTGTGGGAGTAGAGCTGCTCACAGACATAGCACAGTGCATGTACAGCTGCTGGAAACAAAAACTCATAAGATGCTGCAGAAAAAAAATGTATCCACATAAAAACTGTAGAACATTTAGTTTCACTGCTCACCTCTCCTGCAAGTTCCTTGAACAAGAATGCGTCCACGGTGAATCTCACAACATTGTTTTTATGTGGGATGAATCTGGAGCGACTCATCCTACTTTCAGTCATACACCTTTTTTTCATGGAGGAAACGGCAAACAATGAACATCAGTGTTATACCTGATTCCTTATGAACTCTAAACACTAGAATTCTCCTTTAAATTCAGCTCAAGTTTCTTAGATATTAGGAAAAAGTGTGTTGATCTTGCTCTGTCACCTGAGTAAGAAACTGGATCTGAAAAACATGCAAGTTTCTCAAAAATCCAAAATAGGGAAAACTACTTGTTTGATTTCAATGAGGTTGAAAGTTTTGTTCAATTGGTGCTTGACAAACAAATGTTTTCACCAGTTAAATGAGTATGAGAAGTTGCATTACCCGAACTCCGTTACAACTGGAAACTGATGCATGGAGGTGTGGTGGTGGTCTGGCGTTACATAGCAGAAGTGGACGTACAGCCGTTCATCGGGGGACACAAACTGAGTCTCGGCCTGAAAGTACATAGGCTTCCCCAGTGTGTAGGTATCTGACTGAGAGAGTTTTTCCCACTGAGCTGCAACACATGTGTGATAGTCATGTCTTTTCAGATTAAATGTACAGGTTGTTTTTACCAAACAAAAGTCATGACATCAAGCTAAACTACTTGACTGAAATTTAACCAGTTATTTATCTTAAAGGCTTTAAAAAAAAAAAAAAAAAAAAAATGGTTTTCCACACTTATTAGTCATATATTGTGCACAGGATTTGTTTGCTCTTCATTTGTTAGCATGCCTTTTACAGAGGGAAAAAAATAAAAAATAAAAAAAATAAGTAGAAAAGCCAAGATTCCGTCTTTATAAAACCCTTCATACCTTTATATACTCGATATCATTAATGAAGGTTATGTGTGACCATATTTAGGCTGCAAAACAAGGAAAGTTCATATTATATTAATTACAAAAGGCCGATGTTAGATCAACAAAACTTAATTTAAAATGAATTTATATATTTGAAGGACAGTAGAATAGTAATTATCACCATATCGTTTTATACAATGATAAATATCAGCCTCATGATAAAAACTGTATTGTTCTCATTCTGAGCTAAAATAATTATATTTTTCAATGTTTTGTCATTTTACTTCATTTACTTAAGGATATATTTATGTTCAAGAAACATTCTACGATACTCATTTGCAAGTTCTACCTATAAATTTACCAAGTGTTCTCCTGTTTAAGTGTTCATGTTCTGACCATAAATATGCATTTAAAACAGGAATTGACTGTTTTTTCTTTTTGCAAGTTTTATTTGGATTTTGAGGGTGAACTGGCTTTTAGAGTATTAAATACAGAAATAGACCAAAGTAAGCATTAAATAACAAATGGGTAACAGGTGTGTTTTCATCTCATTTCATCTTACATTAAAAATATAAAATCTGGTTTCTTCAACTTTCTGATTTATATCCACTGATGTAATGGTTTTTGTGAAAACATTTTTGGTCCATTTTCATTTTAGTTAACTTACATTGTTTGTTTCGAGGTAAGGTTGTGCTTGGTGGCCAACATTTTCACTCACTGACAAAAAGTTGCATTGTGGCATTATCTGTGTCATATTTTACTTTTTTTACCTTTCAAGATAAAAAGCTTCTATATATCTATATATAAGATTTAATTGCTGTTCGAAAAGTTAGAACTATGTTGAAAAATATCCCATACGTGTCTTTAATGCAGGAGGACATTGTAGTAATGAAAGATTACCACAAAAGACTGTTTCACTACATCAAAGAAACCTATAGGTAGACTATTGTTTCAGGAGTTCCAATACCTATGTAAACACATCTCCAGTGGGTAATAATCCATTCTTGGGTTTATTGGCTTTGCATGGATTACCATTTCGTGGAGTCAGGCTGAATTTCATTCTGTGCTGCATTTGTTTGAAGAGCTGGTGCATCTGGAACTTGGGTTTATAGCCAATTTTGTAGGAGTAGTGATACCTGAAGAGGAAAATACAAACCATATGGGTCATTCCATGTCTTTTGGTCCAAATTCTGAATTCAGTCCTCTTACTTGGCGTCTATAAATGTGAAACTTTGTGACAAGGGTTCGGTTTTTTTTAATGTAGAAAAACATGACATCATATCAAGTCTGTTATGTTACTTTTTCTCCAAGAGACCTCTGGAAAATGGGGGAAAAGGCAAAATATCACAAATGCACACCTTGCACTCTTTAAAGTGGCGTATGACTTTCATCACCAATTTTTTATCAAATCTGTACAACCCAAGTCATAGCCTGCGTAGGTTCTGTTTGTAAGCAAATGGACTGTTTATGGTGGAATACATTTCGAAATTGTTCACTGTGAGGGAAGAGAGTCAGGCGAGTAATCACAGAAAGGCTTACAGAGTCATGATACTTAGGCTATGACTCGGGTTTTACAGATTTGATGGAAAAATTGACAACAAAAGTTATATCCTGCTTCAACATCAATTCATATGATTACTGCATACGCAAAGTTATCAGATCTCTTCAATTTTTCCACATTTCTACAAAAAAGGTATTCATGTGCATTGTGATAATTACAAATAATAACTCGTATGAAAATGTCAGTCCCCTGAAAATCTGCTGGAAAGCTATCGTTTCACTTAAACCAAGGCAGCATTGGTGCAGTGGTCGGTATGTCTTATAATGTGTAAAAATTCTGTATCTCCTTTTTATGCTATTTATCCTGTATGTTGTGTGTGGTATGCTTGTGGTATATGGACTTGTGTCTGCAGTAAAGTTTATTATTTGACAACATCACCAAGGCTTGGCAGTTTTGTTATATTATCCATTAAAAGCCATCAGTGCCTTTTCATACTTTACAGGAAAAGCCTGCTTTAGTCACAGTATTTATTTTTTTTAAACAAAATTTAGACAAAAAGTGTTGATCAGTAAAATGTGTAGTTAATTAAAACTTCAGAGCAACAGAGTTATACTACAGATACAATATTTGTTCAACTAGAGTGATCTGTGGATGTGACTGAGGATGACCTGGGTTGACTTGATATAGAGTGACTCATCTATATTTTTTTAAACACACTGTTAACATATAATTGTATATGTATTAATCTGAAATATATCTCACCGATTATAATAACAAGAAACAGGCAGGGAGAAGGGGGCAGCTCTCCTGATGGGCCCTTTAGTCTTCACTGGGTTGTAGTGGAGTGTGTTTACATAGGCCACATGGTTGTTTATCATCTACGAAAAACAATTCAACTGTAAGGATTGTTTCAGACCTGTCACAGTGGGCAGTAAAGGGTTATACTCACAGTTTGTTTGGTTCCACATTGGTCTAGATTATACTCGAAGTAAATGTGATGCTTGGTGAAGTTGGTGACCTGACATGACCCCAGTCTGAGCATGGACCTCGGGTCTCCACCTCCTAAAACCCTTCTCTGCACCTCTATCAGCATCTTCCTCTGTTTGCACTCTATCCGCACAAAACGGTCTGGGTCAGCAGGCGGACTGGGGTCGGGACTCCGCGGCAATAAGACGTTCCGGACCGCCTCCGGGACCGGCTCCAGTCCGGTTCCAGCGGATGGACGGAACCGCTCCTTCTCCACCAGCGGCACCCGCGACTGCACGTGCACGGGCAGCTGAAGGTACGGCGGCGGTAGACCGGTGTGTTCTGTTCGGGAAACAGTCCTCTTAATCGCCCGAGGTGTGTGACTGACGGCTGGAGACTGTTTGAGTCCCGTAGCGGAGGACCACAGCGACAGGAAAGCAAGCAGTGGGAAATAAATCATGACAACAAATCTGTGGGACTAGTTAAACGTGTGCTTTTAAAGTTAGCTAAGTGTTTGTTTGGAGCCAAATCAATATCACCTGGTAAGAGATGACGGCCAAACGGAGCAAGTTGGGGGGCGCCACCTGTTGGATTTATATTGTAAGTACAAGAACCTGTAGGAAAATAATCTTAAGTATGGCGATATGAATAAGGAATAAAGTTTGTCAGTCCCATAAATTGTATATAAGTAGTGAGTGGAGGAGTCATGTCACCTGCCGTTTAGTGTGTGTATATTTCAGGCGTCGCCATTTTGGCTTTTTGGAGCCGGAAGTGGCCGCAAGGGGTCATGGGTGAGCTAATGCTAAATGCTATCTTACTAACTTGGTAAAACGGTAAAGTTAGTTAAGTTATTCGTTTAAAAAATCCTACAACGAGTTTGTTGGTGCTTTTACCTGCTACTGCTGTAGTTAAACTGTCTACCAGAAAATAGATATGTTTTTCTCAATAATGCAGTCATAGTTGTCTGTATTTCAGTTTGTCTGTCTGCAGTCAGAGTTGTGTGTCTGTATCTAAATCTGTGTGTGTGTGTGCAGTCGGATTTGCAAATGTGTAAATGAATCTGTAAACACATACAGAAACAAGAATGTCTTAAAAGTCAAAGTATTTTCACTTACAAGACCCACAAATACAGATAAATCATTGGTTACAAGTCAAGCAGCTTCTCCTTTGGCTCTCTTTACACAAGTGATTTTTGCTACACTTCTGCTTTGAGAGATTTGTCTGTATAACACCGGGGTTCGGGTGCCCTGAGCTCAGGCTCACAGGCTCCCTCATTCCGGCAGCATTCCACTTTGCTAGAATTGCATAAGCATCCTTCTGTGCATTGGAGTCAGACAGGCTGCATTCAAACAAAATATAGACAATTTTTCAATGCCTTTACATGTTGACCTGTTGTATGTTCATTTTTTAAGATAGAAAGACATGTCTAAATGTCAACCTCTCAGCATGAGTAAGGTGTCATTTGACTACACTTTGCAGCAGTCCTCTTCAGCATAGCAATTCAAGTAGCTAACCTGCTTTTTGCCTATTTTTGTGTGGACAACAAACTTACAATAAATACATAATTACAATTATTCCATTCCTGGTCTCATGGTTTCTGTACTGCCAATAATATACTGCATTATACTTCCTCTTCAAGACCATTCAAAGTAAATATTGTAGCAATAATTCTAAACTTAAGTCATGCTTTTTTTTTTTTTATACATTAATGACTTAGAAAAAGAAAAAAAGCACAAACACAACAAATAAATATAACATTTACTGCTTTTATTTGATGGCAGTCATTATAAAAGTTAATTTGTAGATTTTACTGATCAAACACAATCTATATAAAGCATGCAAGGCACGTTAATTACCAAACTGCTGAAATGTAAACATGTACAAAATGGTAAAAACTTGACTCAATCTGCAGGAAGTGATTTATTCACAGGGTTAAGTGTTGCATTGATTTCCAAACTCTCAACAGCAAGGGGAAGTCAGGAACTAGAACACACTTACAGCTACCAAAACCACCAACAAATCAAAACTATATATCCACAGACTGTATCACATACTGAATAAAGTATAAAGCCCATTCATTTTTTGTTTTTCTTCTTCAAAAGCTCATTACCTGTTATTTATACAGCCACATAGAAAAGTGTGTCCTATCATCTTTATGTCCTGCATAAGCTAATAGCATTGGTCTACTTTTTTTTTTTTAAAGAAATGATCTACCTCAGGGATTAAATGCGCTAAATGTTATGTATTTTAATAAGATTAACTGGAAAACAACTGACAAAAGTGCTGGTTTGCTGATGTTTTCAAGGTATACGATGAAGTCTTATTGCGCATATATGTTGGTTTATGTACATTTATACAGTATATTTATAAATCTTCCACTATATAGAACCTGTAAAGTGAATATATGGTCATATGCAGACAGTGTTTTGAAGTAGATCTGGTAGCTCTCAGACAAATATTCCTTTTGAATTAAACCTGTTCTCTTGTTAATTCTCAAATTTCACATTTTGACCCAAGACTGTATCTTGGAAGCTTCAGCCAACCTGCATTTTTCTTTATCAGTCACTCACACATGGTAAAATTTCACCAGCTTTATTCTGGACGCATTTCACTTGTAGACCAGTGTAGTTTACATGATAACTGTTAGCTTAGCTCTGTTTTTAGACAGAAAGCAGACATAGTAAAACAACTAATCATATCTATTTTTGTATGGTTTGTTTTGTCAATATCTGCACTAAAAATGTTTTGATTGTTGATCCACAAATGACAAATTTAGCAAATTTCATAGCTTTATACCAGGGGTGTCAAATTCATTTCAGTTCAGGGGCCACATCTTCCTAATTTGATCTTAGTTGGGCCGGACCAGTAATATAATAATATATTAATATATAAATAATGTCAACTCTATACATTTCTCTATGTTTTACAGTGAAAAAAGTGAAATTACATATTGAAAAACTTTACATTTACAAACTATCCTTTTAAAAAAAATTTGAATAACATGAAGAACTTTGGAAAAACTGAAATTTCTAAAGAAAAATAAATGAAATTTTAACAATATTCTGTCTCAGTTTATCTTTTACAAATGTGGGTGACAACTTGCAGATCAGATCACAGTGGATCTACAAATACACAGAACATTTAGAAACTGGCAGAATATTGATCAAATTACACCTAAGTCTCTTAAGACACTTCAGGTTATTCATATTTGTTTAGGCTACTCACTTTTTTGTGAAAGAATATCATAGAAATGAATTTTAAATCATTTTCCTGTAATTTAGCTTTTTTGACAGTAAAACAATGAGAAGACTGAGTTAGTTGTCATTATTTATAGGTTATTATGATGGCATTTTACTGGTTCTGATCCACTTGAGAATGAATTGGGCTGAATGTGGAACCGAAACTAAAATGGTTTTAATGTCATGGATTGATTATATTCTGTATATTGCATTTCACAAATTCACCCCGTAGGCCAGATTGGACCCTTTGGCGGCCCAGATTTGGTCCCCGGGCTGCATGTTTGACACCTGTGCAAGCCTCATAATCAAACACACATGTAGAAGAAACGCTGCCATTTCAGCATCAAACTCCCTTTTTTTTTCATTTAGAGCTGTGTGAGTCACTTTCTTAGTGTCTAAATCTTGTTTCTTTGTGGCTCTTCTACCATCTGCTCACCCTGACACTTTGGCTTCTTGTCATTAGTCTGTGACTCATTACTCCCTCTAGTGGTCAAATAAATCCATTGGACTCTACAATTGGCAGCTCTGGCAGGATGTCAGACTTCTTTATTCTAAACATTCACATTCAATTTTGGTCATTATTTAATATTTGAAAGTAGAAATAATACATACAGCACCTTTAATGATCCACCAAAACATAACATTTTGAAACGAAATACTCTGTATTATGATTTGAGTATTATTTGGTTTTACATATTCATTATTTTTGCATTTTCTCAGCTTTTTAGTCTTTTTAAACCTCTATTTTTAGTATAATATGGGTCAATTGGACAGCAGACGAAGCCTTTTATCTACATACTTGTAATACTCTCACTCTCCTCTTTCCCTGTGGTATTTTATTCTTTTCTAATCACCACATAGAGCATGAGACGAGCAGCATGAGCAGTGTACCGGTCCAGTACGACGTTCCAGGTGTTGGCGCTTTGTTGCACAGATGTGTGTTACAGCATTCGTTGGTGAAGGTGAAGTTGATTCCCATGGTGTACTTTTCACCGGTGAGTCCACACAGAACGGGCAGGACACAGCTCTTTTCGTACAACACCACACGGAAATCACCTGAAAATACACAGATTTACAGAGGTTTTTACACAGAGGTATTGTTAAGATGCATTTAAAATTGCTTTTTTGTAATAATTTCAATTTGTCATAAGTGGAAATAAAGAATGTAGAGTTAAATAAATGCGTTTTGTCAATATAAGATGGTTTAATAGATTGGTTTTATGACATTAATTTAAATACTAGCAGGTTTTTCCTTCCATTATAAGGCTGAGATGGTGTAAATTCATCAGTCTGAAGAAAAATAAAAATAACTTTCTCAGATCTAATGATTGCTGTTGGTTTCCAGACCTTTTAGGATGTTTTTCTATTTTTCACCACATATAATAAAAAATATACCTAGTTGATTTTTGTTTCTTTTTTTTGTTTGTTTTGTTTCGTTTTGAAAAATGTCAACTTTTTTTTCAGAAGGACCCTAATATTTCACGATGGTGCATATAAGTCTACCACAAATAGTAAGACCCCAGTTTTTCAACATATAATGATAGATTATCCAAAGTGAGGCTAAATTATGCATTTTTTGGACAATCTTCATGGCAGTCTGCACCTGTAATCTGTGACGTTGAGTGCACAGTCAGGTTGCCATACTAGGCTGTAATGCCATATCTGATGGCACTTTCCAACTCAGGTCGGTAAAAGAGCAACGTGATCCTCTGCTCCACTCCACAGACCCTCAGTCTGCGTAAAGACAAGTAAAGATGCTGTTGGAGTCTGGAGCAGAGCCTTCGCAGCTGAGTGCGTTGTCAGTGCGGACCCCCAGATACCTGTATGAATCCACCTGACTGATGTGTTCATGTGGTTTAAAGGGTTAATGAATGGTAGCTGAAGTTCTCACTGAAGTTCACACTGTTACTGTTGAGCCTATCATGTCCGAATTACATATATAGTCACATTTTTGTGAACATTTCAGTTATGTGAAAATGAAGTGTATAGTGTTTAAGGTCTGAATTAAAGCCATATTGTCCTAAGTGCACATTTAACACATACGTTGATGACTTTTCATGAAGCCGCGTAAACGTATATTTCAGTTTTCCATCTGTGACCTGAGGAGCCATTACCTTTGTGACCCACTGCCCGGCTGGACAGACAGAGCTGCCCCGGTGGACATTTGATGGGGAATCGGATGCAGTCCAGAGGAGAGATGGCAGGAAACACACAGGTGTAACAGAAGAGGGGAGCTGAGGAGCAAACATAATGATTAAGACCAAGAAACTGGGATAAAACAGTTGGAATACAGATAAAAACATCAACATAGTGCCTACATAGATCCACTGTGATCTATAAGCGGTAATGCACATGTACATGATCAGCTGGAGTATAATGTTGATAAAATTACACTTATTTTTCTTGAGAAATTTCAGGTTGTTCATGTTATTCACATTTTTGTACTTTGTAGATTTACGGTGCTTAACAAATGTATTAGACCACCAGTCATAAAAACATAAATAACTTCATAGTTTATCAAAAACTTGTTTCAAATTAATAACTTCATTGTTATTCATGCAGAAAATGACCAATTGGAATAACAAAATAGTCCTTGTTGTTATTATGGTAGTATTTTACAGATTTGACCCACTTGAAATTAAATTGGTCTGTATGTGGCCGCTGAACTGAAATGATTTAGTATCAAGGTATAATTTTTGAATTTCACAAAGTCATCACAAGGGCCAGATTGGACCCTTTGGCGGGCCGGATTTGGCCCCCGGGCCACATGTTTGGCACCCCTGGTTTAGACTGTATTTTTTAGTGTTTCATTGATCATCTTGTAGTTTTACATGGTTCTTTGTGTGATTGTTTCATTTATATTGTGAAGCAGAGTTTAATCTGGCTTGAAAAAGTGCTAAACAGATGAAAAAAATATTGTGGTTTATTTATTATTTATTTTGTAGAGTGGGAACATAACATGTAGAAAAGCCAGGAGCCATCTATTACCAAACCATCTACAGAAACTGTTTCAGGAAAGAGAGGGAGGGTATGAGTTAAAGGAAATGACAAATTTTATGATCCCAAAATGTTGAACCACAATGAAACAATTCTGCTTATCAAATAACAGTGTAAAACTGTGGAACAGACGGAGTGTTGAACTGAAACACTGTCCAAACATCAAAAAATTTAAAAACAAATATAAACAAATGATTTTTACAAAATGCAAAGTGGACGTGGCATGAGGGGGCGGGGCATGGTGGTCTACTGATGATGGGGTTTTATATAGAATATTACAAAGAATATTACTTTATTATATTATATACTTATCATACTGTGCTGAAAAATGGGGAAATGCAGGAAAAACAATTATAGATTCATTAGTAAAATTACAAAAAAAGAGCAATTAGAATAATTAATAAAGTGGGATATTATAAAGCAACTAATAATTTATTTATTCAACTTAATACCTAAAACTGTCAGATATTATAAATGTTAAAATATTAGAGATGATGTATAAAGTGAAAAACAATATTGTTCCAAATAGCATTCAAGAGTTCTTTAAATTAAGACAGAGTAATTATAATGTAAGAGGTCTTTATATGTTTGAATGTATGAAAGTGAGAATAAATGCGAAGTTTAGATGTATTTCGGTTGTGGGTGTGAAACTATGGGATGGACCTGATGATGAATTTAAGTCATTCACTTCTCTGATAAAGTTCAACAAATGTCTTAAGTATAAGATTATTCAGGAATATTAAGTGCATATATTATTAATATTAAATGTAATATTAAGTGCAGATGGTAGATGAGTTTTTGTTGTTCTTGATTCTTTTTTTATGATGTAAATCCATGTTGATGTTCACATTTAGTTTGATATAAGTGATGGAAAGGTGAAAAGGAGAGGCAAAAAATGAGCTTTTGCTTCTGGCCTATTCCTTTTTTGGTTTGTTTGTTTTTTCTTGTGTTTGTTATGGTTGTCGTTCTGTGTGCAGTGAATAATGTACAGCCCAAAATAAACTATTCATATAATAATATTATTTTATAATATTATATAGAATATTACACAAAATATTACTTCCTTAACTGATATTTGCTGATGATTGATTTTTTTTTTATTGTTTTGTTTTTTTGTTTTTTTTTTCTCCCTATAAAAATTATAAGTATAGTAACTATACTAGCGTAATTATCAAAAAATTGTGTGTCACATTGTTACGTTATTGTTATTGTTATTGTTATTGGTATTAAATTAGTTATTATTGTTGTTGTTATTATTATAAGATAATAATGGCTATTATTTATGTAGAAACCATTAGGAATAAAGCTTGGGGGTAAGAGTCTATAAGTTTATACTTCTTCCTACTCGTTTTCGAACATGTGTCACTTATTTATTTGTCTTATAGTTGCGTTATTACAACTTACATTGCTACACTGTACATTACATTGTTTGCCTGTCAGCCTTTTAAGTAGTACTGTTGACATGTGGTTGGTGGGTCTTGTTTTGTTTTAATTGTTTTGTTTTAATTTCTTTGTCTATATGTTCGAAAAAAAAAAAAACTAAAGAAATAAAACTTTCTTTATGCATTGTATAAAAAAAATTCACATGCTAAACTGTACAAAGTTTTACTTCCTACTTTCTTATGATGTTAAGATGTTTTAGACTGATGGATATTTCACATTTTTTAGTCCTGCCTTCCCCCAAATATAGGGGTGTGACCAAAACTAGGCTGTGGAACCATAATTAAGTTGACCATTAGAGTATTATTGTTCAGATTTGATTTGATTTTATTTTGATTATTTTACCAATTTTGATTATTTTTTCCTTTTTGGTACATTTTCATTCTTATTTTGTCCATCTTTGTCAATTTTGTTGATTATTTTATAAATTTTGAAAAATTTTAGTTATTATTTTGTTGATTTTTTTTGTTCAGGTTCTAGCAAATTTTGTTCATTCTCTGGTGTGGTATTCATTAGTTGATTTTTAAAAATTATTTCCTTTCTTTATTTTATTTGTTTTCTTATATACTGCCTTTCACTAAAGCTTATTTTTATGAGTATGAGACACATAAAAATGCTCTGACATGCGATCCCTGTAAAAAAGTGGAGGTAATATGATTGTTCACAATAGTTGTGGTCCAGAGGAGACACCATCTCACTTTTCTGTTTGTCTTATTGGTTTTTCTCAAGTATTCCAACCACTATTTCCATGAGTACTTACTTACCCGAGTACTTACTGAATATACATTTATATTTTGGTTCATTCAAACTGGATGACAGTTATACACACAGTCACTAGTTTAAACAGTCGTAATTATTAGAAATAAAAATGTTGCATCTACAGTTTTACCGTCATAGCTGAATGATAGTTGCAGCCATCATTTACTCATTTAAATTCCATTTAATTATGGTTTAGCTTGTAGAATTAATCCCTGCACAGTAAACCTTAGAATAAATGGTTTAACATGTAGGGATCAGTTGTTAAATTACTAAAGTATGACTGAATTCATTTAATCTGCAGTCTGTGGTTAACCCATAAAGACCCAAACATCCACTGGTGACCAAAAGCATCTACTGATTTAAAATGTTAAATACCTGTTGATCCACCGATCCTATCAATACGTGTAAATAATTGGTGTAAAATACAGTTTGTCATCTTTTCATGGTCATCATATATGACCCATTTAGATGTTCAGAGGCTCTGTAGTTACCATGGAAACACTGTCATCTTCTACAACATTGATTCACCAGTAGAACCCATGGAGTTTAATCAATGACAGTGGATGGAAACAATCAGTTTAGGTTTAATTAATGATAGATTTGCAGGAAAAATCAGTTTTTCTTCAACTTTCTCTCTTTCTGATATAATAACCATCAATATTAATGTGAACTTTATATGAACATGTGCATGATTAGAGAATTAAATATAGGAAAATGCATGATTTTCACGGAAAGATTGCAAAATACAGAGGATAATAGTCTAAGAAATGGTGATAAATCATTTAAGAAAGGTTAAATACAGAGAAAATTCACGTGGAAACTGCCAGAAAAGTCTTTATGCGTTAAAACAAGCCCTCACTGTGTATTTTGTTCACTTACCCACAGCTGGAAGGAAACAGAGAAGAAGCAGGCGATGAAACTGCTGAGACATCACTGAGTGTTTCTGTCACAAAACCGTGTGTGGAGATTGTTTCTGCAGATCTTCAAATCCTCTTATTTTTTTTATTTATTTTTTTTTTTAGAACAAACCCACTGTTTTCATCCTGATACGACAGAAACTCCTCTACTACCGTATGTTCCTGTTCCGATTCAGACACAACTGGTTGCTTTTCAGTCAGTCCGGCTGCAGAGATTTGGCAGCAAACTTCTCTGGTTACTTCTAATATGCTGTCAATTAAGTCCAAGAATCTCCGCTCCCCGGTACTTATGATTCGATTAGGGTGTTAGGCTGAACTGTCCCACAGAGAAAAGCCCCATTCAGGTTTCAGAAATAACACTGTGAGGAAACTGCACCAGTTTAGGTTCAACTCATACATCAAATCCTTCAACTCTATGCCATACTTTTTTTTTTTTTTTTTTTTTTTTTTTACAGTGTCAACACATATCATCTGTGTGGAGGTAAAGTGGGACAGGTTTATTAAATCATGTCTTATTTCTTAATGAAAGACGTTGAGTTTGGTCGAACGACTGTCAAGTGACCTGCGATCTCATGACTCAGAGGTAGAAACAGTACTTTTTTTTTTTTTTAAACTATGTGCAACAAACTTCACAGCTTTGTAAAACACCATATCCTAAATAAATTCAATATCTTATAGTTTGATTGCTCAGATATTTCTGTTAAGTCAAAATGAATTCTTTTAGCTTGATTGATGTCTGTTAATCTAATTAGATTCATTAAACAACCCCATTATATGCAACAACCATTCTCTTCTTCTGTCTATTTTCTGTACAATTTCTGAGACCTTTGTTCCCCAATGAATTTTTCTGCCTATTTAACCTTTCCTAAATGATTTATCACCATTTATTATAGTATTGTCCTCTGTGTTTAAATAGTGTAATTCCCATATTTAACCCATCATGACCCAGTGCTACTTTTGTGGCAGTTCCTAAATAAATGTTTCTCTATATTTAACCCATAAAGACCCAAACAGCCACTGGCGACCAAAATAATTCAATATTTAATATCTGTTGATCCATTAATCCTATCAATCCATGTAAATAATAATTGGTGTAAAATGCAGTTATCTTTTCATGGTCATCAGATATGACCCATTTGGATGTTCAGAGGCTCCGTGGTGAATGTGGAAAAAATGTCATCTTCTACAACATTAATTCACCAGTAAAACCCATGGAGTTGGATCAATGTCAGTGGATCGAGACTGGGTTTCTGTTCTGTTAATGATAGATTTGATGAAAAAGTCACTTCACCTTCAGTTTTCTCTATTTATGATATAATTATCTTTGAATTTAGTCTGAGACTTGGTGTACAGCTACATGATCAGTAAATTATCGAAAAATACCTGTTTTTTTTTTTTTTTTTTACTGAAGAAACACAAAATAATCAGAATTATACAGTATTATAATATGCAGTGATAAATGACTTAAGAAAGTTTAAATAACCCGAAAAATTCATTTGTGAATAGCCACAAAAGTAGCACTGGGTTTATGGGTTAAAGGGATTTATCACCATTTATAATATTATCTTCTATATATTGCATTATTCAATGTATATCATATATTTTCCTGTATTGGGGTGGAGTCAAACCATGCCATGTAGAGCTCTTACAAAAACGTGCAGTGGAAAAGGGCCATTACTCTGGTCCCGGTGTATCTCAGCTCAAAGTTGGTGCCTGTTTGGAACCAATTTAGCCAGTGCTTAGGCAGTGGAAACACGAAGAACTGGTGCTACCGACACCAAACCGTCCCAAGTGGGAGGACGACATAACAACTGAAAAAAATTTAATAAAGGTTATCTGTCAGATCTACATGACACCACCCCCACAGCTGTGGTTGAGTCCACTGAGCACTGATAAATGGAGGACACCAGAGTTCTATTCTCACTTTTGGCCCTTTTCCACTGCACGTTTTTGTAACGGCTCTACTCGGCACGGTTCGACTCTACCCCAATATGGCCCTTTT
>JAQQZY010000009.1:21817529-21829798 GCA_030068375.1 Ostorhinchus rueppellii | reverse complement strand
ACACACACACACACACACACACACACACACACACACACACACACACACACACACACACACACACACACACACCCCATCACTACCAGTAACTGACAGTGAGACGCTCACTAACCTCCTACCTGACCACCGCCTTCGCCCCGAGAAAAGACTCCACCACAAGCAGAAAATCAGAAAGGTGTCCCACTCACTTTCACACCCACTGTGAAACGAGAGATCGACTTAGAGAGAGAGAGAGAGAGAGAGAGAGAGGGGGGGGGGGGTTCTCTTATTCAATATAAACCGTGGCCTCCCTCCACAGTTTCTTTTCTGTTTCTGACTTTTTAATCGTCTACAGGAGATGAAGCTGACGATATGGTGAGGCGTTTTATACCTAAAGACGCAGAATTTATTCATTTAACACCAACGAGACCCTTCTTATAAATGTATTATTGTTGCTTTTTGATCCATTCGTTAGATATTTCCCTGATAAGTAAAATAATAATTGGCTTAAAGTGTCAATTATCTAATCTTTTTTTCACCATTATTTTATTTTATTTATTCCTGTGTGATTTTCACTGATTAGTTCATTTGTCATTAGTAAGTGTCTTCTAATTTGGGTTTAACTGCATAAAAATGTATTTTATATGATAAGTACGGTGAAATATTCGAATAATAATCAGCTTTAGTCAAGGTTTTTGTTCTAAAATGTCTTTATTTCCACATATATTTCTGCTTTTTGCCATTAATTCATTGTTTTACTACTTTTTTTAACTTTTCTTTTCATACCACATCACACATTTATTATTTATTTCCTGTCTTTTGTTTGTTTTTTGATGATTTGACTTTTCAGATTTTTTTTATTTCTGATTTTTTTCACTTGTATGTAAGTGTTTTGTTAATACTGCATTACATCTTGATTATTTTATTGCATTTGTGTAATAAGGCGTGTAGAAATCAAATGTCTACATCATGCATAAAACTGATCAATTGTCAAACTTTATAGTATTTAAACTGTTATCTTATATTTTAGATCATGTTTTTAGATGGAAAGCACTTTGGTCTTCTTTGTGCTTTGATTGACTGACAGTAAAAGTTCTTAATTATCTCATACATATTATCATATTAATATTCTGTCCTTTTCTTTTGCTCAGATTTATGAAGACGGGGAGTTCCATCACTTTGTGGACGGTCTCGATGAGACTCGTTCTAACTGGATGCGGTACGTGAACCCGGCCCACTCGGCGGCGGACCAGAACCTGGCGGCGTGCCAGAACGGCATGGAGATTTACTTCTACACGGTGAAACCCGTCCCCGCCGGCGCCGAACTGCTCGTGTGGTACTGCCACGACTTCGCCAGACGCCTCCACTACCCGCCGTCCGGAGAGCTGATGATGCAGAAGCTCAGTAAGTGTCAAGGAAAACAAAAACGAACAAGAAATCTGTGAAATAAGTACGAAACACAAAGGAATATGGTGCTTTTGGGTGCTTTTATTTTGAAAGGGCATCCTGTTTTTCTGTTGTTAAAGCTCCGTGTTGGGCTGATGTAGGTGTGTGCGGCGGTGTCTTGTGTCTTGAGTGTGTCCTGTCGCCGCTCTTAAAGCCTAACAATGTTTTTTAGTGTAGCTGTGTCTCCTTCCTCTCTGAACGTTACTCTGTCATTATCTCACACACACACACACACACACACATACAACGCACACAACCCGACAACCTTTCATCTCTGTCAGTGCCATCGCTGCATTAGTGTGTGTGTGTCAGTGACAGTGTAATTACACAGACATGGGGATATGGCCCCTAATGCCACAGTCTTACACACTTAAAGACCCGCTTTTAACATGAAAGCTCTCACACACACACACACACACACACACACACACACACACACACACACACACACACACAACCCTGTTCAACCTCAATAAAAGACCAGAGACAGAGTGCATTTCAATAGTGTGTGTCTGTAAAAACGGCAAAAAGCAGCTTCAAGGTAAACACAGTCCTACTAATGAAGTATACAGGTACTTTTACACACATATCCATACCTTCCTTCACATCTACTCAAGTATATCAGTACTTCTACGCTCATATTTGGTGCATAGTTAAGTACAAAGTGAACATATTAAGTATACAAGAACATTTTATTCATAATTATTGCACTCTCACAAAGCCTAGAAGTACTTTTGCAAATATAATTACACACATTTTAATTTCTTATCGAGCTCTAATGTAGTACAGAGGCACTTTTACACACATATCCATACTTTCTGTCACATTTATTGAAGTATATCAGTACTTTTAGACTCATATTTGGTGCATAATTAAGTACAAAGTGAACATATGAAGTATACAAGAACATTTTATTCATAATTATTGTGGTCTGACAAAGCCTAGAAGTACTTTTGCAAATATAATTACACACATTTTAATTTCTTATCAAGGTCTAAGGAAGTAGAGGTACTTCTGCTCATATATTTTAACATTTACTGATGGATACTGTATCAGTACGTTTGGGAATTTTTATTAAATGTATTTTTATGAGCTTTTGGCAGTTACAGAAGCATAGACTTACTTTTATATATGAAATGACATTTTTAACACATTTTAAGGACTAATTAAATATTTATGGGCTTTTCCGAGTGTCTAATGATGTATATTTGTATTTTTATTCACATATTGACATCTAGTGGCACATATTTTATCATATACTGGTACTTTTATGAGTCTTTCTTAGGTTAAATGAAGTTTTGATGTATTTTTATGAACCTATATTTACATTTTAAAAAGCTCAATTTCCTTTTTTAAATAGATATTCTCGTTTGTTATTGAGTATTTGCATATTTTCAGGGCTAATGAAGTATTTATGGACTTTTCCAAGTGTCTAATGATGTATATTTGTACTTTTATTCACATATTGACATCTAGTGGCGCACATTTGATCATATTATGACAAATACTGGTACTTTTATGAGTCTTTCTTAGGTCAAATGAAGTGTTGATGTACTTTTATGAACCTTTATTTACATTTTAAAAAGCACGGAGTTCCATTTTTTTTTTTTTTAATAGATATTGGTGTTTGGAGTATTGAGTATTTGTATATTTTCAGGGCTAATGAAGTATTTATGGACTTTTCTGAAGATTTAATGATGTATATGAGTAGTTCTACACATTTTTCGATGTCTGACTAAGGATTTAAGGTACTTTTTGTGAATCTTCTAATGAGATACAGAGGTACTTCCACACATTTTAATATCTCAAGCATGTAAATCAGTACTATATAGGCTTATCAACACCTAATGATGCATTTGAGGCACTTTTGTCGCCATTTATTGACAGTGGAGATGAATTCTAATTAAAAAAAAAAAAAATGACTGGGAATAGATGTGTAGATGCTAAAATCTTCATGGTTTTATTTGAGTTGATCAAACAGAAGCCGAGGTAAAGAAGCAAACAAAGCCTGACAGAGTAGGAGCTCGGTGGTTTCCAGGTGTGACTGCCGGCTAATAGCAGTGTTACGGAGGCAGTGGACCCAGCCTGGGCGACTCCACTGCCCAGGGAAGAATGCACATAACCTGGGGGACTCGGAGGCTCGACACCCCCCCCCATCCCTCCTCCGAAGCCGGCCTATACAGTATCTGTGTTGTCTTTAATCAGCGTCACCTGTGATTTAACCCCGTAGGCTGCTGTTGACCCGCAGCAGGACCCCGCACCTGTACTTTACCGCCACCGCTTCGCGTCTTTCACCTCTTCTCATCTTTGAGTTTCTACTGTCTTTCTTTTTCTTTCCACGTGTCTGATAAGAATCCTAAAATGACTATAAGAGCTTTTGACTGTTGGAGTTTTGGCCTCTCAGAAATAATCTCACCAGCTGAGTAAAACCAAGAAAAACCGCAGTGATTCTGAGTAAGAAACGTTCAACTGAAACCCTGTTAAAAGGGCAAAAGGTAAACAAAGAGGAAGTAACTGTGATTAAATGTAGGGGTCACATTATCATCTGCTTATATGTGCTAACAGTCACATCAAATGTCAAGACTCGGAGAGTTTAAACACAATTAATTCATATCAAAAGCTTTAAATTAAAAAAAAAAAGTTGGATTATGATCTCGGACGTATGGACAAATTACAGGATGAGGCCGATTTGAATCAGCAAATAACATCATTTCTTCCTCCAGACCTTCTTTATTGTCAAAGAAAAATATGAATCTCATCAAAAGTAGCAGAAAAAATCATTATAATTAGCTGATGAAAGTAAAAAGTTGGATGTTACTCAGATATGAACAGAGAAAATACATTTTTTTAAGTGACTTTCCCGTGTGCTTTAGGCCAAGAAAACATGCAACAGTAATTTAAAATGTAAAAGTTTAGGGTCAAATGTAAATATGTCCAGTTCATTTGGTATTTATCTGAAAAAGGAGCCATTTTTACAGGCTTTGTGGTCATGAAGTGGTAAGAATTTGATGTAAATGACTGAACATGGAGCAGAATTCATCAATTTTCTGCATATTAAAACTGCTGGGTTCAATTCAATTCAATTAGAAAAACTTTATTTGTCCCCAAGGGGTAATTCAAGGGACACAGAGCAGCATATCAAGCAAAGAGCAAAGGATGAAAGTGAAAAGTAAGCTAATAAATAAAATAACAGTTGAAAAAAACACAATAAAAATAAGTATGTATACACAGTTTACAGGACCATAAAGTGTGCATATGAGAACTTGACTTTCGACTCAAACTCTAAGATAATATGATTCTTTCTGAAAACCTTATCTGACTCCACAGTTTTGCATTTGTTGAAGTTCAGAGGAGATACTTTCAGGTTGATTAATTCGACGAATAACACCAATATTGACACTTTTATTCAGATGCTTATGAAACTCTTTTCCGCTCGAACTTCACATGATCCTGAGTCGCCGTAAAGAAGAAACCGTGTGTGAACCGTCGTCTTCATCATTTTTCCTTGCAGTTTTTTTTGGTCTTAGTCGAAGCGATGGGCCGGTTTCCAGCGCAGTCATAGTAAAACCAGACGTGTGTGTTCTTGTCTCTGTGTGGGTTCAAGTGACTGTCTGACTCCCTCACTTTCTCCTCTCTTCTCCTTCTTCTTGTGTCTCTTGTATTTGTCGCTGTCGTTTAGCATTCTTCAAGTGTTAGCACATAACAGCACCTGTCAGCCATCTGTGTGTGTGTGGCGTTCAAAGACTCGCCGCTCTGCCGACAAAAACACTCTCTCCTCTCACACACGCACTCATAAGCGTGACACGTTCACACCCACTCTTTTCATCTTAGACACATGCTAGGTCACACACAACGCTCATGCATGTGTGTGGGTGTGTGTGTGTGTGGGGGTGGGTGTGTGTGTTGGCCTTTTTGGGTCTGTTTTTAAGTGGCAAATATATCAGCGAGCGACGCAGGGAGTCGTAGAGGTAGAGTTTTGGACCGACTCCATCCCCCTTTGTTGACGACTTGAACTTCCTGGCAGAAGGGCCGTGCTGACAGATTGATATCTCCAAGATGGCCGCCCTGTTTGTTTTCCAGAAGAACTAGAGAAGGTGGAGGAGGAGGAGGAGGAAGGCTAATTGATAACCTCTATGTTTACACTGCGCTGTTATACTACTGACGCAAGGGTCACTGCCTGTGCCATCATGTTTTTGAAGGAACCTTCAGGGCTACGTCGTCAGACTTAAATGAGTATTTTACTTTATACTTCCACTCTGCTACATCTCAGTCAAATTTTGGACTTTTTTTATTTTATTTATTTTTTTTTTGCCACTACTTTATTCTGACCTGAACAGTTTCTAAAATATGAAGTTCTGCACAAGGAAACAATTATTCACCTTGACATTTAGTTCAGTTGTTTTTTTGTACTTGGTAAAAACCTAATTGTGTAATTTTCTTCATAACCGCGAAGATATTTAAGAATTTTTACCAACTGAAAAACTAGTTAATGGAAAAAATAAGCAGAATACGTCAGCATATGTGAAATCTCAGAAACAAAAAAACTTTATTTACTCCTCTAGGGGCAATTCAGTTTCTAGTTGCAACAGTACCAAGATTATTTTAAACAGCAGGACACACATTAGTGAACAGATACGGTCGTAGTGACGGATCGGAAATAGGAAAACATCAGGGTTCGAGGTGAGATAAAAGACAAATTCCGACCTGGAGTTAAAAGGTCTGTAAAAACCTCGTTTTATATTATTACATGACAAAACATTATATATAGTTTTAGATGTGGTAGTTTTTATGCTGTTGTGTGTTCATGCATGCTGTACCGCATTTGTCCAGGAGTCACCGCCAAAGTGTTCTGGCCATAGAAACGTAATTGCGACGCTAGTGTTTTCCAAAATTACAAATATCTCCCAAAATATTAGCCCTATCAACTTCCCGTTTTCACTACTGTTTTCCTTGACCAAAATTATATAAGTATGCCAAACTGCAGCAGTCAGCTCTTTCCATATTTAGTGTGATTCCCGAGACACACACACACACACACACACACAATTGGCTTTTATTCTATAGACTATAAAGCAATAACGTACTTAACAAGGAGCACCAACTTAACATACTTTAAGTTTATTTCAGTGATGGTTCTTGGGTACTTTTATTTGTACTGGAGTATTTTCTCAAGGATCAGAGTACTTCCTCCACCATGGATTACCTGTGACAACCTCCATCTCTCTGTGCATACTTCAGACACACACTCCCCTCTATGCGACCTCTCTGTAAAAGTCGACTGCGCAGTAAATGAGCTTACAGATAATAGACAGCGGTGTTTTTAGGGTCCGGCTGCAGCCATTTAACAGCCGAGATGTGCCGCTAGCTGACATCTCGGGGCTTTTAGGGAGTGTGTGCGCGAGCTCGCCTCCTAATCCACTCTTTCATCATGCAGGGGAGACAGTAGGTGTGAGTGACTGAGGAGGAAGCTCTCTCGTTTCACCTCTGACCTGGAAACAATAGCAAATGGCCAGGAAAATGAGGATCCAAAGTGTGTGTGTGCGTGTGTGTGTGTTCGGCAAAAGTGGGAGAGTCAACACATCAGACAGAGGTCTTTGTGTGGAGGCGCCTCAGTGTGTCACATGGTGTGTGTTTGCGGAGGGCAGGTAAAGGCCGCACTTTTCTTTTCTTGTCGTTTGTTTTTTGTCTTCAGCAGGAAACCTTCCATCAGCCCTGTCCGTCCGTCTGTCTGTCGGACCACCGTTTTGATTTTATCTTGATATTTTTTTATTTTTTTTTTTATATAGACACACACAAAGACACACTGTGCCCAAAGGCAGCTGTCACGCCTCACTTCCTGTCTTTCGCCCTCCCTCCTTGCGCTCGTTCGTCAAATCTGTCTCCTTAATTGGACCACTGAGTTACTTATGGTGTTCTTTAACCCTGGGACACAGTCATGCCTCTGCAGCAGAGAGGACCTACTGACCTGCACAAGTTTATCTCTGCAGGTTTAGTTTTACAGCACATTGATTAATAAAAAGACTTGAGATCCAGACACTTAAAAGACGAGTTGGATTTTTTTGAACATGTTGAATTACATTTTACTGAATACACACAGACCTATTTGAGAATGTACTAACTGCACATCAAATTTTTATTTCTTGTAATAATTGAATGTTTTATAACCTAAAATATAGTCTGATAAATACACTAATTTAACCATTTGGAACACCGAAGCTAGAAAATATGAACTTTGACAAGCAAGAAAGCAAAGACGGTTCATTTGTGTAACAAGGATAATAGTCATTAATCACCAAAGATGGAAACAACTGAACCTAAAGTGGCCAATGTGATGAGTTTTCTAATGTTTGTGATGTTGACAAAAAGACATTGAGTAGAGAAAATGATACAGAGGACAAAAAGACAAGTTGCATCAAATACAAACCACATGGTTGTTGTTTTTTTGTGGTATGAATTGTTTTGTTCCCACCCTGACCGCCCTGTTCTTGTCTCCTTACAGAACAGTCTCTCTTGGAGGTGAAGCAGCAGCAGGTGAGCAGCGAGGAGCGCTTGGTCGACGCCTCCAGCCCTTCCCCCATTGCAGTAACCCCCACCCCACCCAAGAGGGAACACAGCGTCCTCTCCATCCTCCGGGGCACCAATAGCTCCTCATCATCCACAAAAAGGGAGCCGAGCCGGCCGCTGCCCACCCGCCTACGCTGCGCCGATAGCCCCGAGCGCCCCCTGTACCCACGCGCCCTCTACCCAGCTCTCCGGCCCCACATCCCAGAGGACTTCCTCAAACCTGGATACCCCGTGACCCACTCCCCTGGCAACCAGTCATCTGCAACACCCAGCCCATCAGCCAGGAGCAGTCCGGACAGTAGCCCACATGGGAGTCCCTCAGGTCCATCCCCAGCCTCCTTCTACCCCACTGGACTGGGTTCCTACCCAGGTTACTCCCCACCAGCTGCCCCTCTGTCCTCACCCTTCTACCCTCCAGGAACCCCATATTCACGGTACATCCTGCCTCACCACTACTCACTGCCTGGAGGGGGCGTCCCAGCAGTTGGGGGCATCTTCCCCAGGATGTACCCCCTCTACAGCAGCCTTCTGCCCCCTCATGTCCCCATCCTGCCCTCAGATGGAGCACCAAGGCGGTTCCTTATGCCCGAGCCCATCCATCCATCATCCATCTCCGCCCACAGAGACTTCCTCCTACCAGCACCCACCAGTGCCTTCTCAGCCGCCACCTCACTTAAGGACAAAGCTGGGCCCCACCACCCATATCCAGGACACCCCCACCCCCACAGGCCGGCCCCTTCCAGTGGCTCCCCTACAGCAGGCACGTCACCTCCCAGTGAACGCCTGCCCACCAAGCCTACCTCAGCGATGCTTGGGAGTCCCACTGATCACCTGGCCGATGAGGAGGCCATCAACCTGAGCAAAGCGAAGCGAGGCGCCGGATCGGCGGGACACAGGACGCTGCCGTACCCACTGAAGAAACAGAACGGCAAAATCAAGTACGAGTGCAACGTATGCAGCAAGACATTCGGACAGTTGTCAAACCTGAAGGTGAGGCTGGAGAAGAACTTTTAATTTTATCTTTACTTTGAGGTTTTTACAAGTTTTAGTTGTAGCTTGAGATGTTTAAAACAGAGCAAGAAAAATACATGGCTTTCAGCACCGTGTCTGCTTGATTTATGGCATCATTACCATTCCATTCCTATGTTCCCGAGAGATGACAGTGTAATTGGTAGGCCGCAGAGCAGGTTGAATGTTCTCGAAAGAGGAAGGTGTGTTACAAAATACTTGTCGGGAAGCATGACTCAGACAAAACCAAACAGAAACAGTGAAAACATGATGAAGACAAATCTTAAGGTTTCAGCAAAACATGTAACAGAATGAAGAAGTGGGATGTTTAACAGGATGAAATGCACACATCTTCAGTAGTGTTTTCTTTTCTGCTGGTGCAGGTTCATCTTCGTGTTCACAGTGGAGAGAGACCCTTCAAATGTCAAACCTGCAACAAAGGCTTCACCCAGCTCGCTCACCTGCAGAAACACTACCTGGTCCACACAGGAGAAAAGCCTCATGAATGCCAGGTGAGACCATGTTAAATAAACACTCATGTCTGTGCTGGGAGCTGGGCATTTGTTGACTTTAGCTAAAGACTTTCTCAGTTAATGATGGTAATTAATTTCTGTGCAGAGTTCACAGTTTAGATAGCGTTGTGAAGAAGTACCGTATTTGCCAATGACGTATAGTGGAAGTACATTCCATCACTGAAAACTTGCAATCACATACTTCGTGAGTACTGATGTTTGTTTGTTCTTTCCTCATGCAGGTTTGTCACAAGCGCTTCAGCAGCACCAGCAACCTGAAAACTCACCTGCGCCTTCACTCAGGAGAGAAGCCGTACCACTGCAAGCTCTGCCCGGCCAAGTTCACCCAGTTCGTCCACCTCAAACTGCACAAGCGCCTCCACTCCCGCGAGCGTCCACACAAATGCCCGCACTGCCACCGCCACTACATCCACATGTGCAGCTTGCGGCTCCACCTCAAGGGCTACTGCATGGCAGCAAACTCAGGCAGCCAGGCCAGCCTGGAGGAGCTGCACCGCGCTAACGAGGAGATTGAGCGTTTCGACGTGAGCGAGCACGCCGAGCGGCTGGAGCAGCTGCAGGGAGGTGTGGAGGTGGAGACCATGCTGGAGAAGAAGGTCCTGGGGATGCTGTGGAGGGAGAACGACCTCAAGTTCCACCCCCACCACAAAGGGAACACTGCTGACCTCCTGTCCGCCGGTTACGGTGCATTCGAGTCACCGAACGAGACGTCGGTCATCAAGGTGCGACGAAGCAGCCCCGTCCCACCGCTTCCTGCTAATGTCACCGTGAAGCAGGAGTCCGAGGAGCACGCTTGAGCAATCTTTGACCTCAGTGGACATTAAAACAGACTTAAGGTGGACTGAGTTGCCGGGAGCAACAGCTGTAAATAAATATCTCATCAGCAGTGACATCTTGACCATTGCCGGGTTTTCGACCCATCAGGGACTTGTGTACTCAGGGCAACAAGAGACACTGTCCTATGACTACTTAGCATTGTTTATTATACTTAGAGACAATCATTTACCCAGGATTTACCTTTATTGTAATTAATATAATGTTATTATTATTGCTGTTGTATTATTTGGTCTCTGTTTTCAAATGTTATGATCAATTACTTGTTATATAATCCCCTTAATTTATTTTACTCATTTTTTCCAAAGCAATAAGTGGAAGGGATGGTTACACTGACATGATGAAGCCAGCTTATGAGACTGTATATTTGACTTTTTTGAGGCTTTTTCTGAGGCCATTTCTCTGTAGATAGTCACTAGCCGTGTTTCTGTGCAACTGTCAAGCAAACGTGAAATGTCGCGAAAGAAAGTGCGATTTAACTGGCTGGGGATTTCCATCAACCTTATAATGCGATACTTGGAAACATGGCTACTTTTCTATGCCTGTATCCATCCCACGACCTCTGATCTCCAGCACCAGGGGCGTCCACTTCAGGGTTTTATCTATTTAAATTTGTAAAACAATATAGCAGGTTCAAAAGGGTTTAAAACTTGCCAAAGTCAGGCACATAATTTGTTGAGTTTAGCAATTTTATTTTGACATCCAACCCTGCTTGATCGCTTCCCTTATGTATGTCTGTGTCCTTTTTCTGATGCTTACTTAATTTAATTGAAATGAAAAAGGATGTTTTTTTTGTATATTTTCACAACGGTTACCTCAGTGTGCATGTGAAGTATGATTGTGAGTGTGTTTAAAGGGACAGCTGAAGGTGGGAGCTTTCTATTTATTTGCATTTTGCTACTTGAAGAAGAAGAAGAAACCAAACTGGAGTGCAGCTCTTCATTTGGTCCAAACTTGTAGCACATACGGACTGGGAGTCCCTCCTCTTGTTTTATTTGTTTTAGACAACACTGTCGCATCCAAACAGGGACGCAAACATCCTCTGACTTAGGGATCCACACTTGACGCTAGTAACCAAAGTTCACCTGGCTTTAATTTAACCAAAAACCGTGAAGAAAAAAAAAAAAAAAAAAAAAACAACCTGAAAAGCGAAACAAGGGAAGAAGGACTTGAGGACTTCGAAGCCTCAGGCAGGAAGGGAAGAACAACTGTGTGTATATGATGAAGTGTTTGCTCTTTGGCTCTCTTGTTTTTGTAAATGTTTTGTTGTTATTCTCGTTGTTTGTTAATATTTGGCCCCTTTCTTCAAACCCACTGTCCGCCATTTTGTTTGTGAACTGGCATACCAAAGCACCTCGGCCTTCTTTAATGCACTGGCCCCCCCCTCGTCCCACTTTATACTTCAGTGCCGATGCTTGCACCATTTACACTGTGTACAATATCACTAAACCCGGTCCTAACAGCATTAAGACTCAACTTAATGTTATTACATCGACTCCGATTTTCTGCAGTCCTGCATCACAAACCTGAAGCTTCATTTCTTTCTCCTCAGTTTCATTATCTCTTATTCGACCAAAGCATCTTTTCTTTTTCTCTGATCGGAGCTTTAACTTCAGAGGAGAATCTCCTAAAGGACTGTTTCTGTTTACATTCTGGTTTACATAGTTATTTATGTGCAAAAATGTCAAAGTGTAAATTATGATATAAATGTTCCCTGTTCTAATCTGATTCTGTGGCTCTGTGTGTTTTATTCAGCTGCTCCTAAAAACACACGTATGTGCAGATGTGGTATGGTTACACTTGTATTAATTGCATTATTAGCTTCATCATAATAATAATAATAATAATAATAATAATAATGATGATGATTTTTATTTAGATAGTATTCTTTTTTTAATAGAGACA
>JAQQZY010000009.1:21780965-21791898 GCA_030068375.1 Ostorhinchus rueppellii | reverse complement strand
GACAGGTTAATATAGACCACACCTGACGAGAGCCAGCTGCCTCGACCAGGTGTGGTGAATCACTTAATTAGTGAACAAAAAACTGGGGCAAAGGTGAGAGGAGGAGACAGAGAATGCAGACAGAATAACAGAACAGCCTAGATATGACACATTCCTTATTTTATGTGACAAACAGAAATAGCAAGGAAAAGTCAATACATTTGCAGAAAATAGACACATCATAGAAATCTTCCCCACATATATAACATAATGTAGGTAGAATGGGCTGCTGCTACTGTCGCCTCAATAACAGTCCTGGGCCCTTCAGTGTGGGGTTTGCATGTGCTACTTGTACATATGTGGTTTCTTCAGCTTCCTCCTGCATAATAGGGTTAACTGCTCAGTGAGTGTAAGGTGAATGTAGAGTACATGTACATTCTTCCTCTTTAAAGCTCAGTGATGAACCAGCAACTTGTCGAGCATGTTCCCCGTGCTCGCTTGATGCATGCTGGGATAAGCTCCAGACCGCATCCCAATACATGTGAAGAGAATTACAGCGATAGAAAATGAATGAATATAAGCATCCAACTCTGACAGACTGATTTTACTAAAATACTAAATACTGTGGTGAAAGCTGTAAATGGATCAAAAGTGTCTGAAACTGGAAGCGGTGGAAGTATCTGTGACATGACACAGATGTTGAATTGACAGATGTGCACTATATCAAATGTTGGAGGTTCCTTGAGATGTGTGTTTTTGCTTCTAGGGCCAAAGCATCATCACATGACTTGAGAAATTAGCATCATGAGGAAAATCAGCCCAAACAAAACAGACAGTGTGACTGAATATGAATTGAAGTGATCCAATCAGGGAAAAGAAATTAATTCAGAAGGCCAATAAACATTCCTGTCATCTTTTCAGCTTTCCAATCCATTCCAACTTCATTTGTAAAGCACTTTAACACAACCCCAGTGGACCAAAGCGCTGAACAGACCAAGAAAGAAAGAAAGAATAACAGAGTAAAATACAAGAATCGATTCAAAACTTAACATCTGTACAATTAAAAACAACAAATTAAAAATAAGAACAACAAACCAATACTAAATAAAATACCTGAATAAGAACGATACATTTAAAACATCTCAAATGGTTTCAAAAGCCACGGAGAAAAAATGGGTTTTAAGAAGGGAGGAGGCCTGTCTGATATGGAGGCAGATGGTTCCATAGTTTAGGACAGGGGTGTCAAACTCATGTTAGTTCAGGGGCTGTACCAACCTATAATGTAATCATTTCCTGAAAATGTAATAACGCCTGAAAATGTAATAAATCCCCAATAATGTAATGAGGTATTACATATTTGGTACAAATGGTATTATAATATCAGTCAGGATATTTTCTTACAGTATTGGTTTTTATTATATTTTTGATTAAGTGCAAATTTTATTACATTTTCAGGAAATTATTACATTATAGGGGGACACAGGGACCACATACAGCCCAATATGAACTGAAGAGGGCTGGATCATTAAAATAATAGCATAATGATATAGAAATAATATCAGTTCGAACATGTGTATGTCTAATGTCTATGATTTAGAGCAGGGGTGTCTAATCCTGGTCCTCGAGGGCTGGTATCCTACATGTTTTAGATGTATCCCTCTTCCAACACACCTGATTCAAATGATAAGCCTACCATGAAGCTCTGCAGAAGCCTGATAATGAGCATCAGGTGTGCTGGAAGAGGGAAATATCTAAAACATGCAGGATACCGGCCCCCAAGGACCAGGATTGGACACCCCTGATTTAGTGAAAAAAGTACAATGATATTATCAAAATGTTTACATCTACAAACTATCCTTTAAAAACACAGAAAAATGTGAACAACCATAAACAAAATGAAATGTATTAATTAAAAAAAGTGCAATTTTAACAATTTATGCCATTATTTGGCCTCGGTTTCTCATTTTCACATTTCCTGTAAATGACAGATCACAGTGGATCTACAAATACACAAAACGTTTAATAACAGGCAGAACACTGGAAAAATTACACCTACTTCCCTTAAGACATTTCATGTTGCTCATATTTGTTCAGGTTGTTCACATTTTTTGTAAAAGGCCAGTCTGTAAATGTCAAAGTTTTTGTGTAATTTTACTTATTTTTCACTAAAACAAAGACAAATATTTGTGGTTTTGATTCTTTATAGTTTATTATGACAGTATGACTGGTCTGACCCACTTTAGATTAAACTGACCTAAAATAACATCCTCGATTGTTCATATTTTCAGTGTGATTTTTGTATTTCACTCATTCATCCTGGAGGCAGGACTGGACCCTTTGCCGGGCCGGTTTTGGCTCCCGGGCCGCATGTTTGACACCCCTGGTTTAGCAGCTGCTGCAGTAAAGGCACACCTTTAGCTTTTAGAGACCTTGAGGAAAGACTTCAGACATCATTCTTCATTTCCTGACATAATTTCTTAGACTTTTGGTAAATGAAGTGTTTTTGTTTTTCAGCTTTTATGTCAGAAAAGAGCAAAGTATGTCTGGGAATGGTTCAAAATAGAGACAGCGGGAAACAGAGAGAGAAAATGGTGAAAAATCATCAATCTTCTCTAACATAACTATTCAAAGTTAGATTTTTTTCAATCCATCAAACCATGACTGAAAATAAATCTAGATGTAAAATGAATTTAAAACAGAGACGGTTTTATTTTCACTGTTAAAGACATTTTGGGGTCATGAAACCTTCACTAGTGAAAACAGAGAATAGGGTGGCGTAACTGTTTTTTCTCAGTTAAAACCACATGAGCTCAGATAAATCCAGGTCTAGATCAAAACATCAGAGATTTAACTTGTCAAATCTGAACTAGAGACTAAATTAAACCGTGTTTGATGTGTCAGCCTGTTCTTCTGTTTGTGGAAACTGATTTCACAGATGCAAACTGCAGCTCTGTCGTCATGCTCTTTAGATTTGTCTGTCTCAGAAAACATGCCCACACTTCCTTGTTAATGATCTGTCGCACATGTGCAGAGGATGACTGAGGTGACTCAGCAGAAAGTGCACGTCGGCGGCCATCTTGTTGTCCCCCGCTGACCCCTCCCTCCTTCGTCGCACATGTGGAGCCCCATTCTTCTTCTCTTCATCTTCAAACCGCAGCTTGTCCTCAGATCGTCCATATGTCTTACACATCAACAACACGTCTGACCCGGTCACCGAGGAAGTGTTTTACTGGAATAGTGTGTTTGAGGGGATGGGCACATTTTCATAATTACTGTTAATACGACAGATACGCTTTGTCATCTGCAGCAGACGTTTAACTGGAGGCACAAATTCAACTGTAGTGACATGATCTATAGGGACATCTAGTGGTGAAGCTCCAGACTGCAGCCAATTGAAAACCTCATCCTCCCCTACAGTCAGGGGGGCTACCAGGGATTTAAAGGGGTCTTATTTTGCTAAACCCACTTTTATTGCCTCCCCCAAGGAGGTTATGTTTTTGCCAGCGTTTATCTGTTTGTGTTCAAAATAACTTGAAAAGTTCCAAGTTCAGGAATTGTTAGAAATGAGAGGAGAAACAAGTGATTACATTTTGGTGGTGATCCGGATCACCTTCTGGATCCAGGAATTTTGTAAAGGTTGATTTATCATTGGGAGATAGGGTATAAGGTCACCTGTACATTCAGCGCCATCTAGTGGAGGAAAGTAAAAACACTGCCATGTTTGACACCCCTGGTTTAAAGGAAACAAGCACTTATTTTCAGATGACTATACATGAATGAAAACCAACAGGAACATTATATTCCATTTCCATTCATTAGATTCTTCTGAATCCCACTGGAGCTGTAATGTGTTGAAAAGCTGCTGAATGTGAACAATAATCGACGCTGAAAACAATCAGCCACAGACCTCAACCTCAGCGTGTGTGATGCACTGAAACAGTCAAATACTCAACCAGACTCATTGTATTTGTTTGTAGGTGTTGCGTGTTTTTAATGAAGTCCATCCTGCCCATTTCTGCCGACACATGAGTGATGTGACGTTGAATTATCAGTTTGGGTTTGTTTGGGTTTTTTTTTTTTAAAGAGCCACATGTTTCAGATCAGCGTATAGTCCGATCTGTTGAAGACAGAATGTATTTCCTGCGTCGTTTTGTAAAGACACGCCCCTTTTCTGTGTCCAGCCGCCCCCTACAGAGCACATGTTTCAGTCATCACACACATATACAACATATGTGTGGTTTGTGTGTCAGCGTTAACCCCAGATATTATTAAAAACACTCATTGTTTAACCCAAACACATCGAGTCATCTATATTTCTCATTACGTTCAGCAAAAGACATGTTTGTCCAAAGTGACAGATGGTAAGAACATGGAAACCACGTGGGAGAAAAAAATCCACAGTTACTGAAATAATCCAAGATCTTACATTATGTGTATGTTTAAGCAGAGCAGAGTTCTGTTCATTCCCGTTTGTCATCGTTGAATAGTGTGGAGATGCTGCAGTGCTCTTTACTTATTAGAGCTGATGTAAAGTTTGGACAAATTAAAAATAATGAGCAGGTTTGTGTCACATTAAAATATGTCAAATCTACTTTAAAACTACACAGTAAAAAACAGAGTGTCAATTTAACTCTTAGAGAGTTGAATTTAACTCTGTTTCAGATCACATTTGGTCCCACTCAAAATTAGGGTAAAATTTACTCTATGGCCAGTGTCAGATTTTTAGAGTTAATTCTACTCAATTCAGTGTCAAAATTAACAATGAAATGTGTAAAAATATTTATTACCTCCACCAAGGAAGTTATGTTTTCATTGGCATTGGTTTGTCTGTCTGTTAGCAAGGTAACTCAAAAAGTTATGGATGGATTTTCATGAAATTTTCAGACATAGTCAGAAATGGGGTACCCTCGAGATGATTAGATTTTGGTGGTGATCCGGATGACCATCTGGATCCAGGAATTTTTTAAATGATTCTTTATCATTGGGGGATAGGGCATGACGGCACTGAGTTGCATATGAGGTCATTCAGTGCCATCTAGTGGAGGAAAGTACAAGCACTACCTTGGCGGAGGTCTGCGCTCTCTGAGTACTTTTTTTAGTTTTAACACTGTGGTGCTTTCACACTGCTAGAGTAATGTGATTACACTTTATAGTGTATGCTAATGTATGCTTTGTGTTAGTGTGATATGTGAAGATGGAAGTGCTTCAGTGAAAAGAGCACTCCTTCCTACAGAGTGTGTAGAATACTTTATGTTGGTTCTTTTTTGTCCTCATATTTCCATCCAGAGCCAGTCAGTGTTTTCCATTTATACCAGTTGTTTCTTTGTCACTAC
Organism: Ostorhinchus rueppellii; assembly: GCA_030068375.1. Classification (NCBI taxonomy): domain Eukaryota; kingdom Metazoa; phylum Chordata; class Actinopteri; order Kurtiformes; family Apogonidae; genus Ostorhinchus; species Ostorhinchus rueppellii. The sequence continues at coordinate 21,786,586 of JAQQZY010000009.1, read as the reverse complement.
TGGATCAACTCCCATTTGCACAAGCACAACGTTAGCTTTACTTGGACAAACTGCCCCAAATGCGTTGGCAGAGACGTTCAGAGTCATTCTGTGCTGCAGATGGGATAACTGCGCTAAAACGTTTAATCAGATCAATCATGATGAAAATCTGCATTAACATGTTCATTTTCACACCATTGCCTATAAAGTTGGAATCATTCTGTTTTCAGGCACATCCTTCTTTTTATTTCTTTCTAGACACATCAGTAATCACCTTTAAATTTGATAAGTGTGGATGAGATCAAACTAAACTAGAAGATTGTTCAGGGAAACTGTCTTGGTGCAGGTGTGGTGGGCGGAGTCTCATTAATGTGATTAAAGGTCTGAACCTGCTGGAGCACAAACCTCTGTTTGACTCTAGTTGGTTTGTTGCTTGTTTTCACTTTATTTTGAAATTTATTCCCCTTTTGATAACTTTTCATCTCATCAGGATACATAACTTTTGCTATACTCTATTTTGTGGAACTTTATTTTTTAATTTGTTAATTGTTTAATTTTATTTATTTTATTAATCATGTTAAATTGAAAATAAAATAGATAAAATGATTGATTTTTGATTATTAAAGGTACATTTTAATCATTTATGTTGGTAATTTTGTTCCTTTTGTTCAATTTTAGCTAATTTTCTGTATTATTTAGGTATTTCCACAATTTACATCCATTTCATTTCCTTATTTTTTATAACCTTTTTTTATTGCATCTTTCTTCAGTTTGTGTTTATTTTGTTTTAGTTCACACAATTCATTTTGTTACTTTAATGCTTATTGTCATTTTGACTAAATGTTGTAAAAGACAGCATAGTCCAAGTGAACGAAATATATTCAGTTGTCATTTTTAAACATTTATTGATTTGTTTTTTACATTTATAGATTTACGATGATATATATATTTTTTTTTTTTATTTTTTTTTTATTTTAATAAAAATGGCAGGTCATGCTGAATTCTTTAATAATGAAAATGCTTATGGTTTCATCATGTAGCTGCAGTGTCCTCGGGGCTTTCCACTAAGAAAACCTTTTTACAATTTGAAAACCGTAATTGGTTTAGTCATTGTTTTTGTGATTTAATCAGCTGGGATCTGTGATGTTGATGTTCATGGGCTCATATAATAACTTGTTTATATCTTTTCAATCCCTTTTGGACTCTTGAAAATGAACCTGTTAAATGAAATGGAATGGAATTTAGTGTGTTTTGTTGCTTTTAAGTCAAATTTACAGCACGAGATGCCAACTGTAAGGCATTTTATTAACAGACTTAGTTGCCGGGACAGTAACGCTGTATTTACATGTGTTTACACTTCCTGTAAACAAAGCCGTCTAGACGAAGATGCGTTTAAGAGTCATGATTAACACTAAACTGCCTGGATTTGCGCTTTCTCATATTGATTCTTTCTCTTTCATGTTGAGCGTGAAAAACTGGTTCTGCTTGCCATTGTTTTTATTTATTTACTGCTCGTTTCCTGGTTTGTTAAACTCTCCAGAAACACACATGAACGCTGCTACGTGGATTATTTCACTCAAATGTTCACTGTCCCTGTTTGTGCATTTGTGTGTCATGACTTCCTCTTCATCACTAATCGCTCTCATCTGTTGATCGTCTTGATCTCTGATACGCTGCAGCCCCCAGAGACACTTGAAAGCAGCAGGAGTGTGTGCACATGAAGTGAGTGGGTGCACGTCGGAGTGTGGTTTCAGAATCAGCTGGGACAGTAGGGGACTGAGGAGGGTCGGGGGGGCATAGTTTGTGGTCTGTGCTGCTGGTAAAAGTGTGTTTTTTCGCGTTTTTTTTTTTTTTTTTACGTGTGGTTTCGGGGAATCTGGTGGAAATGGTCTGTCCGGTAAAAGTTTTTTCAGCTATTATTGGAACAGACTATTGAGGAGTGTTTGGAGTTGGTATGGAGACACAAACACACTGATGAGGACTTCTCTTGATACAAATCACTGATGCGTTAGAGCGAGATGCACAAAACGGAAATGGAACCCTATCTTTATTTATATCAACACAATCGCATAATGACACAAAATCCCCGATATTCTCTGTATGTTTCGCATCAGGATGATTAAAACGTCTCCTCGCTGCTCGTCACTCTGGCAGAGCAGCCATAAAGCTGTGATTCAGAGGATGTTCAGTAAGGTCAAACACACACACACACACACACACACACACACACACACACACTGGCAGTGGGTTGACTCTTCATTGTGACTAAATGTGCATCTCCATCATTTTGTTGAAAGCTCACAATGCAGGTTTTTTCTAAACATATTTCTGCTGTGCACTTTACTATTACTGAATAATTCCGTTTTACTTTGCACATGACAGTTTATTGTTGCGCCTTTACTGTTTTACTGCCTGAATTTTCCACCATTTCTGTTCTTATACTTCTAATTTATTACATATAGTGTGTTTGCTCTTGTTATTGTTAATGTGATACTGTCTTTTCATTGTCTGTCACCGCTGCATTAAAATGTACCAGTGTGGATCAATAATGTCTGATCTATCTATCTATCTATCTATCTATCTATCTATCTATCTATCTATCTATCTATGTATCTGCCATCCATCCCTCCCTCCCTGTCTATCTTTCCCTCTCTCATCCATCCCTCCTTGTCTCTCTCCATCCATCCATCCCTCCCTCATCTATCATCCATCCATCCATCCATCCCTCCTTCTCTCATGCAGATATCCATCCATTCTTCTCTATCTATCTATCTATCTATCTATCTATCTATCTATCTATCTATCTATCTATCTATCTATCTATCTATCTATCCATCTGCCATCCATCCCTCCATGCATATCTCTCTCTCTCTCTCTCTCTCATAATTGTGAAAATTACTCAAAGTCAGAAAAAGGATCCAGGACAGATGATCTCAAACACTTATGGGTCAGTGAAAAGATTACTTTGAGTTTTTCTTACAGTTTTGGTCCCTTCACATATTTTCTATATTGACTTTTGCTGCTTTTTCCCCCACTGTCACACAATCTTAAAGTTCTGAAATGCATTTAAACCTACCAGCATCCCCTGACATTAACAATGATTCTGCAGTTTAATGCTGTTCTGTGGTATTAGTGTAGCTTCAATGTTATTTCTGATTCCAATTGACAAACGAACAAATTGAGGCGACTGTTTTACGAAGCCAAATCTCAAATCTGGGTGCTCTGTAAAGGGTTAACATTTATTTGTGTTATATCACATTCACCATAACACTTACAGACTGATAAATCTTCAAATGTGTCTGTGTTGAATGACTGAACAGTGAAACTATTGTTCTCTTCTTTAGGCTGTGGTCAGTTTACCAATTATTGTGCATTTACTAGATGCAATAACAGTTTGTAATTGTATTTATTTGTTTTTCTATAGATTTTTCCATGGGTTTCTGTCATTTTTAAAAAAAAATCAAATCTTCACAAATCTATACTCTGTTGTCCTATTGATGGACGTCTTTGCATTATATCATCAGTTCTTCAAGAAAACTGCTGTTCACTAGATCTGAACGCTCAAAATTTTGGTTTTATTCATCATTCTGCAGATGGATGGTTGACGTGAGACTTTCACAGGACAGTAACTGTTGCTTTTTATGAGACTCACGCATTATGTGCAGAAGTGACGGGGATAAAACTGCACACATGGTTTCAATAGCAGGTGTTGATTATTTCTCCCCATCAGAGCAGCGCTTTAGCCGGTTTACTGTCTGCTTCGTCACATTTGGATCGAGCCGCTCTGTCTGCTGCCAGAATAAAAAAAAGAAAAACAGCATCTGTTTTTTGTTTCATTTGAAGAATTCAGATAATGACACAGCGGGCACATTTAGTGTTATGTCTGCAGGCTGGAGGTGGATGGGGGGTGGAGGTGGGGGGGTAGTGGTAGGTGTCAGGGTAGTTAAACATGTCCTGCATACATTGTCCAACAACAAGATAAATGTCTGATCATATGTTACTGAACTCACATTTAATCATTTCACTGATATAACTTCAAATAAAGCTGGTTTTATTCTGTCTGAGATTTTTACTATGAATAAGTACACGGTGTTGTCTTTTTATGTGTCTGACTACATTGTGCTGCTGCAGGAAAATACATGAGCAGCAAATGTGGATGAATCTGCAGCTGATATAAGTTTACCAAAGCAGTCACTGTGTCCATGTTTATCTGAAGAAAATGAATAGAGTAGAATAGAATACAGGAAACAGAACAGAACACAATAGAATAAAATAGAACAGAACAGAAGAGAATAGACTTGAATAGAATAGAATACAATAAAATAAAATAGACTTGAATAGAAAAGAACAGAACACAATAGAACAGCTCTTTATTGTCACTATCGCAGGTACAATTATGATCAGTTCAGCTGCTCTGTTCTGTTTTTGCAACAAAAATATCACACAAATACTAAAAAATGTAGGCAATGTACAAAGAGCTACAGGAGAAATATTAAATATACATGTGCTACTAGAGTACTACTAAAACTACTGAAATATACAAAAACTAACTCCATACTACTGATGAGACAAATGTATGTATGAATCCATATATGGTTGTCATTTACATCTTTAAAGACTGTGGCTCACTGTTTAAACTGAGAAAAGTCCTATTATACAGAAAATGTTGTAGCTCAGGGGAAAAACACTTACTATTTACCGACATGACAAAAGGTACAATAAAACAAGTCATATGGAGCACAAATCTATGCTATGCATCTACAGACCGTATCACTCACTGAATAAAGTGTAAAGTGCATTGTTTCCACACATCTGTATAATGGTATCATCAAGTTTTCTTCAAACTAAAACTTATTGCCCCTTATTTTACCAGTTAGTAGTAATAATACTGCTTTATAATCTTCACGTGCTGCATCAGCTGATAGTTTACATTATAGCTCTGTTAGCTTAGCTTTGTTTTTAAACAAAAGAGCCACAGTAAAATAACTTATCTCTGTTTACTGTAAGGTTTGTGTTACTAAAGATCTATTTGGAATCATCCAAACAAGGTCAGAACTGTCACTATATAGTCTGAACTGTGGATTAACAAATGGCAATTTAGAAAAGATGATAGAACCCCATAGTAGCTTTATACCTTCATAAGGCTCATAATCAAACTCACCCGTACAGAAGAAACGCTGTGATTTCAGTATCAAATTCCATTCTTTTCATTTATATCTGTGTCCAGTGGTGAAAACAGCAACAGTGTTCTTAGCTTTTATCACTTAGACACTTTCTTTGACTCAAAAGGTTGTTTCTCGTCCCATCTGGTCACTTTCGGATGCTTTAATAAAAGGCCTGTGGTGACAGTTTTCCTCACCATGGGAGACCAGCAGAGTCACTCACTGCTGCTTCTAGTGATCCGCACTAGTAATCCACTGGTCTGTCAAAGACAGTCGCAGAAAAAATTATTAGACCACCTTTGCTTTCTTCGGTTTCTTGTTCATTTTAATGCCTGGTACAATTAAAGGTACATTTGTTTGGACAAATATAATAACAAAAAAAATAGCTCATAATGGTTTAATGTCAGAGCTGATATCTATCCATTTTCTATGTTTTCTTGATAATAACAAAAATCACTTCAGTTCTTACATCAATATCTA
>JAQQZY010000009.1:21552455-21564810 GCA_030068375.1 Ostorhinchus rueppellii | reverse complement strand
CACACACACACACACACACACACACACACACACACACACACACACACACACACACACACACACACACACACTGTAGAGACACATGTTGCCTCTTTTCCTCAGAACAGCTTTAGACTCTCGTTGCCAAAATCAATTAGTCCGTCTGACTGGACTAATCAGTTCCACACACACACACACACACACACACATACACACACACACACACATCCATGGTAACACACTCTTACATAAGACCTATTGTTCTTAATCTTCGGCTCGTTACGTGAGCAGAAATGATCTAAGTAACAGCAGCACGTCCACTTGTTGTTGTGTTTGTCTTCATGGACTTCACCATCAAAATCTGCCAGAGCTCCTTCATGTTTGTGACAACCAGTAAATTCATCACCACACACATATGTTAACGTCTTTGCGGTGGAAGAGGAAGTGAAACACTAATGTGACGGTCAATTTAGAAGAAAAGATGGTTATAAATAGCTGCAGGCTTGTAAAAAAAAAAAAGGCTTTGAAGTGACGTGATTGTTGTAATTTTCAGCTGTAGAAAGTGAGGCATGGATGAATGGTTTCTGTTAAGATGCAGAGCATTTTCGTCAAATGTGGTTTGATGTAGTTTTGATGATTTAACATTAAACCGTCATGTAAACTAACGGTGAAACGTCTATTTCATCCGTAAACAAAGCGATTCACATGGAAACAGTGTTTTTTCTACATAAGATTTTGATTCATTTTTTTCTTCCTTAACTAAAACTGTTTAAACTGATTGAAAATGTGCAATCTTCTGTGTTCTGTCTTATTAAAATGTTGATGGTAAATGGACTGAACTTATATAGTGTATTTTCTACCCCTTCATGGTGCGCAAAATGCTTTACAAGGCCTGACATTCACACACCAGTAGGCGACTGCTGCCATGTAAGGCACTGCTGGGGCTTCAGTGTCTGGCCTAAGGACACTTGGAGCTAGGATTCAAACCCCCATCCCTTTGGTTATTGGACAACCTGCTCGACCAACTGAGCCACAGCGCAATGGTTGAAGCAATCAAAAACTTTTTTTTTTTTTTTTTTGCTTTTGTTGATAATTCTGTCTTGTTTTGTCAATATTCAAGACACTTTGGCACATTTACTTGATAAATATATTTATTGCGATTAAACAAAAATGATAAAAACATGTTAATAAAGGATGACTGGATCTGAACCCTTTCATGCATGAATTATGAGAACCTTAGTCAAAATATAGTTCCTGAGTAATTTTACTCCTCTTTAGGCATGAAAAAACAAAACAAAACACAACAATACAATCAAGTTTTTTGGGTTTTTTTTTTTGTCCACTCAGCCAGACACTATGCATTTAATTTTTGAACCAAAGAAACAAGTATTTAAAACCTAATATAAATATAAAAAAACAAAACTATATAGTAAAACCCTTTTTAATGCTGCTAATCACACTTCATCATACTCTAATACTAGTCATTATTCACTTCATGGAGATAATATGCCAAAAAAACCAAACAAACAAACCCTGTTTTGCTTGTTTATTTACCCTAAAACATGTTGGTGCAGATCAGGTTTATCAAGAACAGCATAGTTATGGTAATGGTATGAATATAAGTTTATGGGATGATGCGTAAGTGTCCACTGTGTTGGCTGATATGGAACTAAAACAAGAAAACCCATGAATATAGAAAAAAACAGGTTTGAACAGCTGTCCACTGTAAGGAGCAGTGTGCATGAAAGGGTTAAATTAGTCTGGATCACACTGTGAATAGATCGTAGGTTGGAGTAAATGCACTTTGTACGGGGTTGAATCATTACATTTTAAGGTTCCAAAGTCAAGTTACTTCATTTAGTGCCTGTAGATAATTATTTAATGGAGTTAATTTACACAATACATGCATCTGAACAGTGCACACATTTGTTTTTATGCAGACTGGATTCACATTGCTCTAATCTGACTTTTATCAGATTTTGCAACCCATAACTGCAACAGTTATCCCGGATGTCACTGACTAAATGTTTGTCATATATGGATTCTTTCCAAATTTGTGAATCTTTGCATCTTTCTCAGTTTTTGATCACAGTTACAGTTCACAGTTAATCTTGATGGCTTTGCAAAGTGATAAGGACCAAAACAAATAGTTTTTTTTTTTGTTTTGGTTTGTTTTTTTTTTTACCAACATGACAGCACACATGTGCATAAAGACACTTAAAACCATGCAAATTAGGCTCAAAATTCAGTAAAAGGCAAGAAAAAGTAAGAGTGTGTATGATTAATTCATATTCAAGCATCAGGCACGTTAAAACTGTAAAGAAAGCCTCACACACATCCAATAGAAATACAACAACAACGTAATCTGACAATCAAAGTTCTTTAATGAATGAGTCATTGTGCAGTGATGCGTTTCAGGTGTTTAGAGTATTTTACCGTCGCTGTCTCTTTCTGATAATCATGTCAGACTCCTTTTATTATCTTTATCCTTATGATGAACCTTTAGATGTTTTACTTGTTTTCTTTGGAGACAAGTCCACTCACAAGCTGCTCTTTTATTTGTTTTGATACGTCTTCATTTGACATGTTTTCATTTTGCTTTGACACGGTAGCTAAGTGTCTCATTGTTCATCAGCGACTGTACAGATTTCTTCATGTCAACCAAATATAATGTCATGTAAAAGCTCAGTAGGAGTCAGAGGCCAGAGGTAAATGATGACATAGTTACGGATGTGAGACATGGATCTAAGAATACTGTAAATGTCCTGCAATGTCTGGGTTGCAAAATCTGACAAAAGTCAAAACACATAGGATAATGGCCTAATGTTTTGTGTTAAATCACTTAAGAAAGAATCATTCATTTGGGAACTGTTATAAAATTAGCACCGGGTCTTTATGGGTTAAGATCCAGTCATGCAGACCCAAGTGAAAAACAGTTATAACACATTTATACCCTGTGGTTTAGACGGACACTGGATGAGGAGTGATTGACTTGTAAGTTAGCTTTATCCCACCAAACATGTTGAACATTTGTTTTTTTCTGATCTAGAGGCAGATCCCATTTTAATATCACATGTAAAACAGTGTTTTCTGCAGGATTTGGCTCTATCTTTTCTTTTCTTTTCTCTCCATCTCAGCTGCATCCTCTCTTTTCAGTGATTGCGTGTATTTTCACCGTGTATTTGGACTGACCCACGCTTTAGTTTGACCAAGACCATCTGTTTTAGTCAGACCAAGGTTTGCCTGTTTGTCACTTTTTGCTTCAGATCAAAGTGAAAAGTCCAAAAGCCTGAAGACATTAACAGAAGAGGTAGAAGTCTACACGGTCTTTTATCATGTAGAGAGACTCTGATTCAAACTTTGTTTTTTTTTTTTTTTTTTTACCATATTTAAAGTGAAACTACAGGCTTTTAACATTCAACCTTGACTACGTTTTTTCCCACCACCACTACTTATCATCATTTTTCCACAGCAAATCAGATTCTTTCCTTACATTCAACTCACTTACTATATAAATGTTCATAAAAGCTTCAAGTAAATCCAATGGTTACTACATCAAAACAGAGAGAAATGAAGAAAATATCACTTTTTCAGCAAAATATATAATTAAAGGTGGGGTCTAAGATGTTTTCCTGGAGCATTTTTTACTATACTGCTAAAAATCTTCTTCACACCCCAATTGGGAAAAATTTATTAAATGCTCTAACACTAAAATAAAAAGTTTTAGTCACCTGTGGAAAAGACAGGACTGAAAAAACAACATCCAATCATTTTGAGCGCCCACTTGAAATGACTGAACAGTGATATGTTTATCAAAGTCAACTGTCATTTGTCCCGCCCCCTTCCCCCTCCATATGCACTCCTATTCGGGGATGAATCATGTGTCCGTAGAAGCTTGGAGCTCCTACTGAGGAAACTGAGCCAGAGCTTGGATAGCTATATTAGCTAGCATACACAGTTCAAACAGGTAGACACTTGGAAAGGTGGAAACAACGGGTTGTAAACACAAAACTGTGTTAGAGAAGGAAGGCTACTACCAAGAAAAAGGCTTTAGAAGAGCGGAGGAGAGTGAACATGGGTGTAGTATATGAGTGGTGGAGTCAACTAAAGGACCGGAAAGAGCAGCAAAGTGTATTTCTACTGGATAGGTAAGATAAAATTATGTCTGTATGATGTTTTTTTGACAGTATTCATTGGTTTCTGTCATTAAGTTGTCATTTTTAGCAAATATCCATCCAGTTACAGGATAATAGAGGATAAAGCTAACGTTAGTGGCTGCTAGCTTGACATCAGTCTGACAGTTAGCTGTTCTTGCTAGCCTCAGATGACTTAGAACATGTAACAAAATAACAAGTGAAAAGTCCAACTTCTAATCTCATATACCGATAAATATAACATGAAACAATAGTCATTTTTATCGTTTAGGTTCATTATGATGTTGTCAAGCATTTTCTTACCTGTGAATGAGCCATGAGAAAACGTTAGTGAAGGTTAGCGTCATGTAGGTCTATGGTTAGCGTATTGATGCTGAGCACCGCGTGTGAACGTGAACCGTCAGGAACAAGCATTGCACGTTGTGGAATCTGGAGGCGTGGCTTCGGAGGGGAGTCTGAAGAAAGGGGGTGGGACTTTTGAACTGTGTCTTTTCAAAATGTAGCCTGCTCGAGCCGTTTTTCTAACATCTCAGACCCCACCTTCAATTGAGCATAAAAACAAGTGTCTACAGCTGCTGTTATTCGTCAAACCACAGGAGTTCTCAAAAAGAACCAGTTCTGGATTCCCATCCCTAGAGATACTACACAAAAAAAACTTATTGTTTACAAAAAAAACCTGTTAATTGCAGTCTAATAACAATAACAATAACAAGCAACTGATTGACACTCAAACATGTCACTGCAGATCAGATTTATGAAGAACAGCTGAGTTACAGTGATGGTATGAGTTGCAGTGTATTATGGGATGATGCATAAATGTCCACTGTGTTAGCTGATATGGAACTAAAACAATAAAAACTATGAATATACAAGAGAACAGCTGTAGAATAAGTGTCCACTGTAGTGACCGGTATGCATGAAAGGGTTAAATGTGTAAATGCTTTGGGGGCTGGTGGCTTTTCAGGCCTATGAGGGTGAAAATAATAAATAATGTGTACTTTCCATCCATGCATAATGACAGGAGGAGCCACAAAACAAACCTCACTGACAAAATTATGATTAGCCTGGTGTGTATTACCATTTTTCACTTATATTTAGAACAAATGCATGGTTTCATTTGACAGTTGTCCTAATAACTTTTGTCTGCTCTACCTCTGCCCTGCATTCACTGAGCTCAGAATAAGTCAAACGTGCAGTGACTCCTTTCCTTAATGATCCGTCTACTTTTTTCTTTTTTTTTTTTTTAATTCCTCTTTCCCATGCTCCACTGCAGGAAGGCGAAGTGAAAGTGTGTGAAAGTGAATGTTTTTCGCTTGTTTTGTCAGACACACAGGAAGCCGATAGAGACAGTGGCCTGCGCAGAGGAAGTCGGATCGTTGTGTATGTGAGTGCGTGTGGTCTGAATGCTGACTGAGCCCTTTCACTCTGAGCTGTGGCTGTTAAACCTGATTAAAAACAGCGCCGTGTGGTACCTTAACAGCGTGGGTGGAGGATTTAAAGACTTTCTAACTATTTCAAGACAGGAATACGCAGGAAAAATGTGTCTCGAATAGGACACGCAGCATTAAAAATAAACTGCATCAACCTCTCCTGAAGATTTACATTCTGTCAAATCAACATCAGTCATCATGAATTTGCATTTTAAAACCCTCTTCCATACTGTGTTGAAAGAGGATGTTACAGCAGGAGAAGACGTCAACAGATTTGTCACAGTTTGATCCACTGAGCTGGATTACTGGTATAATATGAGGTCATTGCAGGAAAATAATACATCACTGTTTACAGGTGAAAAAAAGCAAAAGGAATGACGGCATAAAAGTGACAGAACAGTGAATTAAATCTGATTATTAAGGAAGGAAAATACTGGATTTGCACTTTTAATATTGCATATTTAATACATGAGAAAAGGGTTTAAATAAATGCTAGAAATGAGGAAAAATTTGTCGTTGTATAGTTATAAGATCCGACAAAAACCATTCCCCTGGCAAGTTTTTCAACTGAGTTGCAGCAACAGGACACGAACACGAGGAAACAATGTGTGTGAATTAATTGAAACTTCTCGAATTCTCTCATTCGAAGCTGTAACTCCTGTGAATCGCACCACGAAACAGACCGGTGGAAATATTCTGATGTCAAATGCCGCATGTTTTCAGTGAGTTTCGGTTTAACTCAGGCTTGTTTTTATTAGGCAGAACTGGCCTTCACATCAAATATCAACCGCCCACACATTCCCCTCCACTTGTGATGAAGAGGATAATGTCATCTCTAAACTACAGACTGATTAATCTGAACTTTAGTGACATGAAAATATTCAAAATGTGGGAACTTTTCTTGGTGTGGTGTGTATATGTGCTGTGTGTTTGCTCTTCTTGTGTTACCATCTCTTATGTGAACAGGTTGGTTTTGACCCATGTCTTAAATGCACTAAAAATAATTCTCTATCATTTAGTTTGTCTGTCATCTCTTGGTTACCTTGTGAGGCTTCCTTATCCATTAAAATATTGGGTTTAATATTTTTGGTGTGACTCTCTGGGCCTGTTTTTTTTTTTTTTTTGTCAGCAGACCCCTCCACGTGCACGCTGCAGTCACCAGCTCTGCACTGAACTGACCTCACACGTGTGGACATGTCCGTCTTTGCTAGTTTAGTTTTTTTTTTTTTTTTGTGCAGGTTTACTGGAGGCAAAATGAGAATCCCCAAAAGCTCATATGATTGTTGGAGGAGCTGTCAGTGTGTTGGCTAACAGTGCATTTATGATTCTAATTCTTGCTTTATTATCTTATTTTTATAACTGGATTGAAACCAACCTTAACAACACAAAGGTCATAATTTCAACCATAGCATTTCATAAACAGTGATTTTTTTTTTTTTTTTGTATTATTTTGTTGAAATAGAGGTTTCTGACAAAGTCAAAAAGCTTTGATGTAATACACAAGTTTTATGTTGTTCATTTATTCATTTAAAACCTGAAATGGTTTATGCCGACCCTAACAAAAGAGGAAGGTTAAATTCAATGATTGTATATTTTGCAAATAGTCTTTGCTTTATAATTAACAATTTAATGAATTTGAAATCATCTAAGGCAAGGTTTCAATTTTCTACCAAGGAAGCTGTCTGTTTGTTGTGGTATTTATTTATTCAATCATTCCTGTACACATGTATGTATGACTGTATTATGCATGTATACACATTACAGTTTGTTTTTCGCTGTTGTTTTTGTCACTCCATCTTTTAAACCACTGATTTCCGTGAAACTGGGCAGTGATGTGGACTCAGTTCTCTGCCTGTCATTTATGTTTGGCTCATATTTGTTTAAACTGATATAATTTAGATTTAAAAGCAAAAACTACAGGATGTTCCCTGTCACATGGAGTCTCACAACATGCATGTTCTTTTTTCTCAATAATATCTTCCAAATTATAATAGGTTTATCCTCAGTCCACGTTCTGCCCTTCTCCCATTTATCATCAAATTTATTTTTTTTTATAATTCTTTATTTTGTAGTTCTGAAAGGCAGACATCAGATCACATCATATACACAAAAAAGGGATAGTTTCCTCTGTGGTTCAGTCTTTTCTTTTTTCTCCCTCTCTCTCTTTTTTTTTAATCAAAGTGAGTTCTGTAGTTTTTGCCAAACCCTGCTGACAGACGGACAAACAGACAACTGTAGAGTCTGGGCAGGTTTTAATATTTAGATGGATTTTTATTATTTTTTTTATACTTGTAATATTTTGCAGATTAAATTGGACTTTTTTGTGTGTGTTTAGTCCTAAAGAGTTCACAAATAACCACATACTTAAAAAAGAATTACTAAAAATGCTTTTTTTGTATTTTTTTAAGAATGCAATTCATCATTTAAATGTGTCTGAAAGCGTCCAGAATAATGCTCACTGAAGCATGAATATTATGGTATAATGGAAACAGTGTAAATAGCCTCCTGAGACCAAGGAAAGTCAAAATATTTGCTTTTTTTATGTCTTGATTGGAAACTGCATAATGTAATAGTTTTGTTTTTTTTTTCAGATACATTTTTAAAATTATTTTTTTTATTGATTGATTTTTTTAATGGAATATCCTTTGCAAAAAATAGCTTTTTTTGTTTGTTTGTTTTTTTAGTAAAACTGCCAAGCTGTTGTCCCCTACAGAGGATCAAAATGCATTGCTGGGTCTCAGAAGGTTATGAATACTGAGGTTTTGGAGACAGTTTGAGAAACTAACTGGCTTCACAAGTTGGAGCTTTAACATTTTAAATCCTTAAAGCTGCAAAACCAGCACCTTTTACCTCTGAATTCATCTGAACATTTCACTTTCTACACTTTCTAATCATCATGTCTGGGTGAATAAAATCAACTATCAAAACAAGCCTTCAAAAATTCAGAAATACTCAGGATGAGATAGAGCGTGAGGACATTTAGGGGTTATTCTGTTGTTTCAGTGTCTCTAAAAGGCGTGTTAAGACCTACATGACTGGTACGGCGGTGACACGTGCTGCAGGCAGGACCTCACACTCTGTATGAAATGACAGTGCAGGGCTTCAAACAGACTGAAAACTATACATACAAGTCCAAATACGCATGGAGTGGAGTCGCAGTGCGTGGCAGAGCGGTGGGTAAACAGTCAGAGGAACAATGAGGGTGAAGCCGGCCACCACACAGTCGTTATCACAATGAGATCCATATGACAGCAGCAGACTGACTGGCACGTGACGTACAGTGTGATCAGCAGCAAAAGAGGGAAGAGACGCAGCATCGATGTCTGGAAAGAAAGGATGACTTTGTGACTTTTTGATACGCTGAAACTCTAATCATTTAAAGAGGAGAAACACAGAAAATGAACAGATCTCAGTGAAACACTGAAATTTCTCAATTTAATATGAGCCCTCAACTATAAGAAATAATCATATAAGTGGATTTTATCCAACATTTTACAGCATAATTTACTCTTTGTGTCCCACAGCTAAAGCGCAAAGTCTGAAAATGAAGAAAATGTGGTTTATCCCTTGACGCCAATTGTCGCAAATTCGCATCAAACTCCCCCTGCTCCAAAATGCAACCAAAATACTATCTACTTGAAAGAAAAAACGCAAGTCCAATTTTTTTTTTTCCACAATTGGAAACCATTTCAGGCATTAAGGGATTAAAAAAAAAACTTATTTTTTGGAAAATATTTTAAAACAGAAATATTACATACAGCCCCTTTAAGTAAAAATATGTACTAACAATAAAACCAAAAATTTAAAAAATAAATCTGTGTTCACTTATAGTAAAATGGTTAATGTTGTGACAGGGGTTAAAAAAATGATTTTTTGAAAATATTTTAAAGCAAAAATATTACATATAGCCCCTTTCAGTAAAAATGTGTATTTGCAAAAAAAAAAAAAAAATCAGTGTTCACTCTTTAGTAAAACACTTAATGTACCTGTTTTCCTATTATAACTAGTGTTTTTGTTTCATTTTTCTCCTGTAGACTTTTATTGTGGAGTTCATCTGTGCTAGTTTATACACAGTTGGTGGTTTAATGTACAATAATGGACCGTATTCTATTTGATTAACATATGTTAGTAGTATCATCGTCCTGTAAGAATCACATATTTCTAAAAAGAAAAAACAAAAAAGCAAACTTTTCCTGTGCACAGAAAAACATCTCTGTTTTCAGCTTTGTGGCAATGTATTTTCCACTGAATCCAGTGGGTTTAAAAGAGTTTATTTGGAATAAGATGGAGGAGGAATGGAAATTGAATCCATAAATGAAATGCTTCATCCTCCAGTTTATCACAAACTCTCAAACTATTGGAGACACGTGGTGTTCGGTGGTCAGAAAGGAGATGAAAGACTGCAAAAGGAAACACAGATGGAGTGAAAAATGCAATATTTGTCTCAGATGTAGTGTAGTAGTGGTTTAAAGATGCACAAAACAGAAAAACCTCTTCACAAGTGCATTAAATTTTACTTTGAATAAGTTACAGTAGTTGAGTAAATGTAGTTAAATATATTGCACCTTTGGTCTAAACAAAAGTAAAACAGATTCAGGCTTTTTACCTAAAATGCAACATCTTCAACATCAGCTTCTCAGAACAGGACATTCAGTGCACAAAGCTGAGACTAAAACAACTCTGCAGTCATTTCATAGATCTGTTATCCAAAATACTCAGAAGCAGTAAGTAGGTTTTGTACACTTCCAACTTTACTTGTATATAATACTATGTAGAAAAAGGAGAACATTTTGTAAAATCCTTAACATGAAAAGAAAAATGAACATTAATTCTTATTAATTGTCATTTTTCTTGTTCTTCTTTCACATTGTAAAAAAAAAAAAGTCATTGTTGTTAACCCTTTCATGCATGAATTATGAGAACATTAGTCAAGATATGTTTACTGAGTGTTTTTATTCCTCTTTAGGCATTAAAAAAAAAAAACAATGCGATCAATATTTTTTTTTTTTTGAGTTACAAATATATCCACTCAGCTGGACAACATGCATTTAATTTTTGAAGCAAAGAAACATGTATTTAACCCCTTGACAAATATTGAAAACACTATCTACTTGAAAGAAAAAATGCAAGTCAATTTTTTTTTCTTCCTGCAGTTGGTAATCGATTCAGGTGTTAAGGGGTTAAAATATGCAATCAAAACATTTCAATGCAACTAATCAAATGTTTTGTCACATTTTAACACACTTTATTACTAGTTATTATTCCTTTCACGGAGATAATATGGGAAAAAAACTGTAATGTTTGTCGATTTACACTGAAACATGTCACTGCAGATCAGGTTTATCAAGAACAGCAAAGTTACAGCAATGGTATGAGTTGCGGTGTATTATGGGATGGTGCACAAGTGTCCACTGTGTTGGTTGATATGGAACTAAAACAACAAAATCCATGAATATAGAAGAGAACAGCTGTAGAATAACTGTCCACTGTAGTGACCACTAAGCATGAAAGGGTTAATTAATGTCTTGCCTGGGAAAAGGAAAGCTAAAGTCATGTGACATATGAGATGTAAACTATGAGAAACTCATCAGAAGAGACTTTTCATTTGTATGGATCCAGAATGCACGAGCTGAGTTCTTAAATGCACACGTTCTTATCGTAGCCTGGCAGCACAGTCACTTGTGCACGTGGGCAGTTCATGCACATCCTGCAGGTTTTTTGTCACACCGTCTTCAGCAGCAAACAAAGAGTTTTGGGAAGTGGCCGACAAACATTGTGCAAAAGTGAAAAGTGCTTGATTGCAGCTGTGTGTGGCAGCAGGTTGGTCAAGAGTCTGTTGAAAGTGAATGAAGACACAGCGGATAAAAGACAACACAGGTTTAGGTTCCAGCGTTGACAAACACGGAGGCCGCGCTTGCACAAACTCCCTCCTGCAGGACTCACAGGAAGTGGGTCAGTTGGGTCCTTTGCGTGAGAAGAAGAGGGAACTGTTTTTAGTGACGTGATTCTCATGCAAACTGAAATAATCGAAGCTGTATTTTTTTTGCTTTTTTCTCTCTCACACTCGCCGACCTCCAGAAACCGCAGAAAAGCAGAAGTGTCAAAAGAAGGTGTTACTGAGTCAGTGTCTGTCTCACATTTCTGTTATGATTAGTCACCCAGCATTATTTGTGTGTGTGTAGTTTATATTACAGTCGATGAAACGGTCTCATGGAGAAGCATAAAGCTGCACAAAGAGACATTTAACTTTTTAACAACATGACGGTAGATATTATGAAGTTCTGTACGGAGGTAACTGGACATGCAGACAGTTTTGCTTTAATCTGTCACCTTTCTGTATATTTATATGTTGTTTTTTTTCTTCTTCTTTTAACTTGTCTTGGCCTTTTGGTGCTAAACAAATTTGCTTTGCCAAAGGAAGCTTCATAAAGTATATGAGGCTTCGTCCCAGCCTGGGGGTTCACTAGGACGTACATAGTATGCACTCTGTTCACCACCAACTCCCAAGTGACACAGACCAGCCCGAAAACAAAACTAAATTTCACAAATGTATTATTTAAACAACTAAAGGAGGGTAGGAGAAGGGTCGGCTAAAACAACAAACAAAAGTTCTTCTTCAAAAGGTAAAACTAAATACTGTGGTCCCTCATTTATTGCGGGGGTTATGTTCTAAAAATAGCCCATAATAACTGAAATCCATGAAGTAGAGTCATCTCTATTTTTTTTCATTCATCTTCTATACCCGCTTTATCCTCACTAGGGTCACGGGGGTCACATGGAGCCTATCCCAGC
>JAQQZY010000009.1:21322301-21333880 GCA_030068375.1 Ostorhinchus rueppellii | reverse complement strand
GTCAGACATTAGAAGGGTCTTCAGCTGCCAACATCTGATAACCATACGCTTCGTTTCCATCCATTTGTTTTCATTCACTCCAATTTCTGCATAAAGACCCAAATGGAAGCACCAGAAATTCAGATTGACAAATTATGTTGAAACAAATGAACATCCATGTGTGGGTTTACTCTACGTCTGCATCCATTTGTTTACATGTGAAATAATTTCATCGCAGACTCTTCTCTCGTGCATCTTTGTGCAGCAGTTGCTTTAATCACAGTGTAATTAACCAGCTTGTTATTATTTTTTTGCAGTGTCTGCCAGTGGTGCTGCTGTTTGCTTTAATTCTTACATCCTGCTCATCTGTAGTGCATATTATTGTACAACTTAAAAATCCAATACTTCACCAGAGCTAAGACTGTGATATTTTTGTAGTTAAAAAAAAAAAAAAAAAAAAAAGACAAAACAGGCAGGTTTTAAGCAATACATTATTTATATAATATATACTCACAGATTTGCAGAATTAGTATTAAACAATGATATGCTGGGTTACATTCTGATTGAAGCCCTTTCAAAAAGAAGTCAATTGAACCAAAAAGAGGGAAAAAAAAACAATAACATCAAATGGTGACTGAAAAGATGTTAATAAAAATCTATGAGGTGTAAAGTGAGCAAAACCAAATTCAAACACATCTCAGTTTCAGCTGTTTCAGGCATTTTTTCCTCTGGTTTGTTTAGACACTAAAGTTCTGAAGAAAAGTGTGAGGATCTGCAGCTCTGAAGAAAATGTAATCTGTATTTTTTATCCATCCTCAAGTCCAGTTGAGGAAATGATCTAGTTTAAACTTTTTACAACCAGCATTTTCAGACCATTTAACTTTGACTTTTTATGTCAATTCAAGTTAAAACATTTCATTAAATACAATTTATAGACAATTGATTGATTATATTGTGAATGTTTCAACAATTCCTGCTCGTTTAACTATTTCTACATTATTTTGGTTTTATTCCATTTCTATTGTTTCTTAATGTTCAGTTTTATTATCAGTGCATCCATTAAAGTTTCCATGTTGTAACAAGAGATTTTCATGTTATAAACAGAAACATTTCACATTATAACAATATTGCATGAAACACTTTATTGTTGTGTATGTTTTACATGATACATGCGAGTCTTTATTACATGACAGAATCTTTGACTTAAGTTTAAGATGCAACAGAAACTATTTGATTAATTGGTCTCAGAGGGTCAATCATTAGATAAAATCATCTAAAACTACAATTAAAGATGTTTTTTGTGGATCTTGAGCCATATCTGCACATTAATCTGAAAATTTACGTTCAACCTGCAGAAAAGTGAAGCTGAGTTCAGGAATCCAGTTGATAATCTGAATTTAAAAAAAAACCCAACCAAATGTAAAAGCTGCAGATCCTGTTGAACTAAAAACAAAAAGAAGAGGAAAAGAGGAGGAAGGAGCCAAAACAGCGTCATTTCAGAACTGATTAAAACTGTACAACAAAACCCCCAAAAAGCCCCAAAAAAACCTGTACAACTGTACAAAAATCAACATGAAGGTTCATTTTAAAACTCCGTCAGAGTCTATTTGAGTCGGACGGACTCCGAGTCCATGTGCCAGCTCCGTTAAGTGCAAACCTGAAGCTGGACTTTGTGCGTCTGGTTTTAACACAAAGCCGTCGCCTCGGCCACAGCGAGTATAAACACCGGCTGGTTAGTGATTATTAACATATTAATTCTCTAAAGCTGCTTTTTCTGCAGCGACATCATCATGAACAGTGACTTAAATGAGTCAAGTCAAGACAAAAGGAAAAAAAGAAAAGGATCCCTTTAATCTCTCTGGTCGTCAGCTGATCCAGAGTCTAATCACGAAAGAAAAATGCTGGAAACTGACTGAGCATAAAGGAAAAGTTTCACCTAAATCACATGAGAATGAACATAAGGTCTAAGAGTTTATGGTTTGATCCCTGTACGATTATTCCCAGTTGAGAGGGAACAATGAAATAAGACTTAAGTTTATTTACCGTCTGATTTTACATTAATGATCCTCTGAAGAGTTTCACTCCAATAATAATAATAATAATAATAATAATAATAATAATAATAATAATAATAATAATAATAATAATAATAATGTTTTAAGCTGCAGACAAATGGGCTTTTAACCTGACAAAGACTGGAAGATTTAGAAGCAAATACAGAGGTGCATGTAAGACCTGAAGAGATTAAATGTTTAAAAAAAAAAACAAGACTGAAACATTAAAGCCCAGATCCATCAGAACGGTGTCGTCAAGCTTATACACTGATGGAAACGAAAAGTAAAAGAATTTTTAAAAAAAATACTCAAACAAATGTGTAGGTCTAAGTACACGCAGTAACTGTTTCAGCCATTTCTGTTTTGTCTAATTGTTGATTATTTAGTCTAAGAATGTCAAAACATATGGTCTGCAGGACAGACGCAGCCCGCCGACGGGTCCAATCTGGTCTGATGAATTTGCAAAGAGCAAAAATTACACTGAAGATATTAACAGTCACAGGCATCTTTTTTTTTTTTTCTTTATAGGTTATTAAGTTATTTTACTGGTCTGACCTGCTTGAAATCAAATTGGGCTGGATGTGGCCCCTGAACTCAATGGAGTTTGATACCCCTGGCTTAGCCTATATATATATATAAAAAAGAAAAAAAGAAAAAAAAGTATATTACATGCAGATAGAAACTTGCTACATGAAATAAAATTAACAAATAAAATCTGAGCAGAATTCAATCGCTAAAGAATCAGCCCTGGTATTGGAGAAGATAATGTAAAGTACCTGCAGATCCTAAACTGGAGCTGTGGTCCAGGGTAATATCGACACTGGATCTACCGGTAAGTCTTAGAAAGTGTAAATGTTTTCTCGTACAAAGAGTAAACCAACAATGTTCACCGATGGTTTACAGATGAAACCACATCCAAAAACAGGGCTCAACATACCATTTAATTTGATTCATAAATTGCAGAGGCTGATTTGATCCCCATTACTCACAGTCTCTGCTCTAAAGAAAGGCCCCAACTGCCTCATTCAAGTACCGGTGTGTGATTTAGTGATATCTAGTGGTGAATTTTGCAGATTGCACTGCTCTGCTTTAACCCTGTAGAGGCTGAAAATGCAAAAACAATCAGCTGTTTGAGTCTGGGTCTATTTTGTCTGTTGTGTATTTTTTATTTTTTTTTTTTAAGTTTAGGAGGTTTTTAATCCACACTCAGACGCCACCTCCTATAAAACATTTAACAGGAGAAACAGATCTGTGATAAAAGGAAAAAAAATTCCACCTCTATGTTAAGACCCATTTTAAATAAATAATAACCACTTTAGGGTCAGTATTTAAATAATGCACCAGGTCAGAGGTTTCCTTGCAATGCAATTTATGGCGCCATTTCTCTGAGAATCGCCTTCACATCGAATGGGAAATCAAGTCAAAGTGGAGCTTTGTAAATCAGAGCTGAGTTGACTTGATTAAAAACTGGGATACTCGACCCTAAAAGGGAGACAAGACCATTCAAGCGAGACTTCACTTTGTGCGGGAGTCGAGAATGACACAAGTGAATTTGCATATTCAGATCGAAGCACAATGTGGGCAGAATCTGGATAATGAACATGTTCTACAACAAAGTGTGAAAAGTAAATCAGATGAGTCAAAAGGAATTAACTCCGGTGACTGACATATTCAACAAAGCCTTTTTTTTTTTTCTGTATCCTTCCACATACGTTGTCATTTGGCGTTTATTAGACCTGCAGCGTCTCATAAAGGAGACTCCACTGGTTTAGTTGATGTTTTACATGTTTGTCGTCCTGTGTTCATGCTAACTTTTACTTTTCCGTTTCAGTGTCAGAAGGTGTTTTTCACATGAGTCATTTGTGCCTTCCACTACTTCCTCTTTAAAAAGGAATGAAACTCTTCAGAGTCACAGGGAAAATAAACTGCAGCTCAAACTGATGACATGAACATCTGTATGAACCTTCTCACTTCCCAGTTCGGAGGCTGATCACATGATGGGGCGGGTCACATGATCAGGTAGACGCTCAGAGGAAAGTTGTGGTGCTGGAAAATAAAGTAGGAAGGACAAACAGACGGAGACGGACACGTGGACGTATGGTGGTTTTCGTTGGCAGAGACGCAGTTCCTGTGAGGGATACGCGACTCCAGCGGCTGCAGTTTGCAGAGGGTGCGTTTGTTTTGTGACACGGTGCCGCCCTCTGACCTCGGAGCGGCTCAGGGAGCAGGAGTCTCTGACAGGAAGGAAGACGCTGATTTCCTGACAGTTCCATGCCAGTGAACACAACACAAACCTGAGTCTGTGTCACAACGCATCACATCATGTGATTAGGAAGAAAAACACGGAGAGAGACTGAATACGGAGCCAGATGTGTGTCAGTATGATCAAATAAATCCACGTCAGCTTTTGCAGTTTATTCACAAATTAGGAAGTAAAAAAACAAACCACCGTCCAAATGGTGAAGAATTTCAAAACGGGAATATCATCATCATCATTATTACCATCGTCATCATCATCATCAATAAGTCTGTCACCATTAGACTCAAACTGACGGGAAAATGCTATATTGAGAAAAAAATAATTTGATGTAAAATCATAGGCTAATATTCTTTGGGGAAAAATTGATAATATTAGAAGAGTAACAAGGAATATTTAGATTTTTTAATATAAATGTATCGGAAGTTTCCTTATAAATACTAAATGCTATGATGCACATATGTTTAACTGTCTTTTAATTTTTTTTTTCTCATAAATAAATTAATTATTGTCACAAAATAACTTTTCTCTGAGTATATTACAGTGACTTTAATCTCTAAACATTCTGACTTTTTGGTACTATTAGGACTTCCTGGGTCATTTTAAATATTGAGTGAGCACATTGTCAGTAACTGCAAACAACAGGATGCATTAAAAAGTGAGTTTTACTCAAAAACTTCTGTTTTAGATTCAAGATGTTTTGATTATATTGACACAAATCTGATTCCATACCTTCCATTGCAGTTCCTTCATTTAGTGATGTTTTCACACGTCTCATTTTATTTTCCATGTCCTGTTAAAAATCCTCATATTTTCATATTAAAGTATTAATTAAAGGATTACTTCCAAGAAGGATAGATTACTTGTTGGAACTGTCAATGTAAATCTCACATGAAATCCCTCATCATCTCCTCAACAACAGATACTGGCACTCTGTATTTCCCTTATAATCAGACCCAAGTTGCATCAGCTTTTCTTGGAAATATCCTGAATGCCATCTCATTTATCACTGGAAAATATACATAATAAAATAACATCTCATCTTCTGCTGAGAAACTCTAATTATATGCAGGATTGTAAGGGCTCCAACTATTAAATCATCTGGGAGTTATTTTCTTAAATTGATTTAGTCATTTCATTTTTAGAAAACAAGGGGAAAAAAATACATAGTTGTGTTGTTTAGTCCCAAAATACATGATTAAAGGAAAATCAGCACCATCAGATCAATAAATGCTTTTTTTGTAGGGATGCACTGATACCCGATACTGGTATTGGGTCTGATACTAAGTGCAAGTACTCGTACTTGTAAAAATACTCCAATACAACTGCACCGATACCACTTACGGCAGCGTGACATTCACAGTTCAGTGCAGCAAGTACGGAGGAGTAATGTCAGCAGTGTGGAGATTTTTCCAAATAAACGATGGTGACAAAAGTAAAGCCGACTGGAAGCAGCGTTAAAGACACAGACACACAGACAGAGTGTTGTGTCCGTTTTCCAGGTGCTGGTCGATGTGTACCCAGACGGAGTACACCACTGGGAACTGTAACTACTCAGGGCTGGGCCGGTTTACATCCTACTTGTAATACTATGGGGGTAAGGAGCGGTGCAGACCACCACCTGCAGAATTGAAACTTGAACTTAAAACTCATTTGCCTTTTCTCTCCTGAAGCTTCACTTTTAAACCTTAACAGTGGAAACGCTGCAACATTAGGATCCACGTTAGTGTTCCCTCTGTCAGCTCCATGTTTGTTATTATGGACTTTCTTCTTCTCAAAAAAACTTTACTTTTCTTTTTCTTTGTGGTATTTGTCCAGTATGGTTATGTAGATTGATTTAGAAACACTCATTCCAACACATTAAATATCAGTAGCAGCACTTTGTTCCAGTTAGACTAATGACAACAACAATAAAGCACATTTGCAAAAGGAACTAAGAACTGTAATGGGATTAAGTACTCTTCAGTACTCAGTATCAGCAAGTACTCGAATTTAAGCACTTGTACTCGGCATGGAAGAAAGTGGTATTGGTGCATCCCTAGTTTTTTTTGCTTGAAAAGCGCCATAAGTAGCGTTATCAGTTTGTCATACGTCTCCGTGATCAGCCTCGGAAAAAGCCTAAAGCAGAGGAGAATCTGTGCACACCTTCCACATGAGAAGCTAAATCTGAAAGAAAAACCTGCAGAAGCTCACACTTGCTCATTACATCTCCAACCTAAACTCTTTCAGCCGATTTCACAGACGTAGATTAAACTTAGTTAATCTAGATCTCAACTGAAAAACACTCGAGTCTCCATGTCTGAGAATGGGAGTGTCTGTTTCTGGTTGGTAATATGCACCAAGTAAACACAATCCACACAGCTGCTCCAGTCTGAGGAAGGTGCATTCAGTAACAAATACCCTGTACGTTCTGTACCAAAGGCACCGTGTGACAGCGAAGGCAAAGGGTGGCGTGAAGCTGGACACACACTTCATCCAATCTGAACACAATCTGGGCACAACTCACATCCAGAGTGTTTCCATTAACGGTTTCAAATTCTGTAGACATGGGCTGAAAACAACTGGATGTTCTGTGAACGAAAGACAAAAAAAAAAACAACCACTCTCTTCCCAATCTTTGCCTGTTGCACTGCACTACGAAACTGAGGACTGATAGGATGAAGACTGTAAAGGAAGTTTAATAAAACCTGATCAATAGGAGTTAGTGTGTTGAGTTTTCAAAGTATTTTTTCTCGTTTTCATTTTAATTTCTTGGTGCGAACATTACCCAATTAGTTGTCAACTTAAATTGTTTTGATATTCCATAAATTTATAAGTCATATTCTTTGATTTCAATGCAAGTTTATGATGCTTTAAACTCAATAAAAACATCTGATTCTAATCTCAGATAATATGTTTACCCTAGTACATGTGAGGGTTTCTGGGTAATTTCTCAGTTTAGTTATAGCCATTTAAGAAAAAAAAAAAAATTAGATTTGCATTTTTAACAGATTTCGACTGTTTCTGGTTTTAAACAAGTTGTAGTGTGTGATTAATCCATAAACCAAAGTAAATTGAGATATACATATATATCAATCTAATCAGTGAAAATAGAACCATCTGCAATTCATTTAATTTTCTATATAGTCTTATTTAAAACTGTGACTATTTAGTCCATTTATTTATGATTAAAAAACAGGGTCATCATTTTGCAGATTTGGTGCTTCTTCATGTTTGTTTTTTTCTGATAGCAAATTTAGATTTTCTTTGATGGTTAAGTGTGTGTCCAGCTTTAGGTTCTACATGAATCTGATTTGTCACAAGCAGCTACAGTATCAGGTCTGCTAGAAAACATTTAGAGTAATAATTTTACTTGAGACTGGAGAGAAATTTACAAAGCAGGGCAATAAGTATGTGAAAATAGCCCCTTTTTGGTGTGAAGAGATGAAGCCCTAACATTTGCTTTTCCCTGCAGAAAATTACGAGCAATCATCATGTGAAGAAAGTACAAGGAGAAAGGGGAGGGCTCTCATTAGCACCGTTGTGTTATGTAGTGATGAACCGCAGCCTGATCAAGAGTAAAAAAGAAAAAGAGAAAAAAAGGGGGGTGGATGGTGAACAGTCAGACTATTTTCCCCATTGTTCTGCCAGTCACCAGACTAAATCCACATCTCTGTTTAATCGCAGTGTTCAGGAAAGTACGATCCCTGGAAAAAAGGAGAGAATAAACACTTGGTTTGTGGATGGAAATCCCAAGTGACGGGATTCATTCATTTCTTCATCCATTCATTAATCCTCATTCATTTGGAGCAAAAAGAAAAACAAAAAGCTTTTGTTAGAGTATTTCCTCCTCAACTCTTACATGAACAGATCAAGGTGGGTCCTGCGGTCCTCAGTCACTGCTGTCGTCTTCATCTTCATCGTCCGACAGGTTGTTGCTGTTGAACTTTGACCCTGGCCGGCTGATGGAGTCTAAGCGTGGCGCCAGACTTCCCGACATCAGCTGCCCGTAGCAGTACTCGCAGACTCGCACTGGTTTGGATGACTGGCTGGGCAGGAGGTACTTCTTCTCTGAGCAGGGGCCGCACACTACGAACCCGCACTTTCTGCAGTGATGGCGGCGGCTGACGGGCGTAAACTTCACCTTCTTGCAGCGCATGCACACCGATGCCTCCGAGTCGGGAACCCAGACGGCGGCGTGCTCCCCGGTGGGAGCCTTCCCGCTCTTCTGCAGCAGGTCTCCCACACACTTCCCTATGTGGTTCATCCACTCAGATTTCTCCGTGGCAGTGGCGGCATACACAGCAAACGACTTGGTTGGCGTTTTGATGAGCCAGCCATTGCGGAGGTCGCCCTCGTCGGGCACCGTGTCGATAGTTACGCTCTCCAGAGGGATGATGTGCTGCTTGTTGTACTTCTTCTTTTGGATGACGATGTTGCCGTACACCAGGATGTCATTGAAGAGAAAAAACTGCCGTGCTTTGGGCTTCTTGCGGCAGAGTTTGGTGAGGACACCCTCGCCGATGAGCACACGTCCAGGGATGGCCAATGGCTGCCCTGCAGCGCCAAAGCAGCTTTCCACCACTGCAATGCGCTTCGAGTTGGCCTCACTGTTTGCAAGCCGGTCCACCATCTTCACCTCTCCTATAAAACCACAAATAGAGAGCGGAACATTAGATCAATCAATCAATCAATCAATCAATCAATCAATCAATAACGCTTAGAAACTGATCATTAATGCACATGATTCAGATTTGCTTTTGAGTTTTTTTTCTTATTCAAGGACAAAATGTGCATGTAAATAAATTTAGAGGTTATTGTAATAAAACAATCAAAACCATGGATATGGTTATGTTTTTGAACCGTATTATCGTTAGAACAGGTTACAAACACAGTTTAATATGCACAGAAGTAATTAGATGCTACTGAATATCATCATTAATATCTGTGAACATCAAGTATCATACAGGTAGGCAAACATTCATGATTATCACATTTCTAAGCCAGGATTTAATCAGCAACAACACAAAACAAAATGAGCAAATAAATGTGTTTAACTAAAGCTAAATGGCATGAATTGACGTTTTGCTACTGTGTACACTGTGCAAACTGAAATTTGACAGGAATAATAGAAGGCAGCATCAATACAATAAAACAAATAGCTCTATTAATTCAATCAGGCTACTTAAAAATCTCTGGATTCTAAGCCAGCCAGATGAAATAATGCAAAAAAAAAAAAGAAAAGCAAAATGAAGAAGCAATGAGGCTGAAATATCTTCTACCAACTAAAGTACTCACATGACCAAACAACACAGACTAAGGGCAAAGCATCCCAACACTGTAATAGGTTTTACAATTTTTTAAATTTGTTATTTTTATCCCTATATTTTTACATAAATAGCTGGGTTCTTGAGTTGTCAAAGAGTAACATTAATATCACCATTCCCAGCTGGTTGGTTGGTTTCCTATCGTTTCTCTGTGTCCACAAACTGTTAAAACATATCCTGCTGTGCTTAAGATGAACTCCTGAAGCTTTACTCTCAGCATGTTCTTTGTTAACAGAAGCACAGTTTCACTATGTTTTCTCTGTCAATAAAGGTTTAGTTTCATTTCATTCATTTAGTTTGACTGTGACCCAGATGGCAGCACAGAGGACCTGCCAGCTTCTCTCAGAGCGCTACAGAAAAGGCCAAAGGTCAGTGATGATGGACATGGAAGGGTGATGGTGCTCTGTGGCGAACCTCGTGGGCTGAAAGTAGAACCGCGACCTCAGAAACATGCACTTACATGAAGATGTTTACACAACAAACACCATCAGAATAAATATAACCCATGCAATCAAAGAGATAAAAATCCATCAGAAGTGCAACTAGTAATGATCCATAGTCTGGATGTGTCCAGTGGAATGGAAGAATTGCCTATACGAGCATCACATTTTCAACATAAAGTAGACTATATTGACAAAAATCGCTTTTCTCTATCATTTTACTCGTGGCTTGGTCGTAAATACAGATCTGACGTTTGTAATGAACGAAGACATAAAACATCGCTTCTCACATTTGCTGATCTGTATACGCCTTGGCCCCAACTGATGTTCATCCATTCAAAAGGAGCCCTACCCTGCACCAAGATGGCAGCTCCGTTGATGTATTTGTTCCCATAGAGTCAAATCAACTACTATATATATCTATGGTAATAATCCATCATTATATGCATGAGCAGCAACTGTTCTGACTAACGGTCAGTGACTTTTCAGTAAAGGTGACAAAAATCTACTCTTCAAGTGTGCACATTTATTACATTTTATGTTTACTTTTACAGCGAACTGAGCAGCTTTTCAATAGCAGCGAATACATTTTTATCTTTAATACAACAAATGTTATTTCCAGACAAAACTGAATTATCTGCAACTGAGTTATGAAACCATGATACTCTAGAGTCTTGTTTTGTCATGTTTATCATGTTTTATGATGTGTACAATTAAGTTTCTCATGTTATGTATGCTGACTTAGGCTGCGTTCACACTGCAGGCAAAAATGGCCCAAATGTGTCTTTTCTTTCTTCTCAGTACAAATCCAATTTTTTCCAATGAAGACCATTTCAATTCAGACTACTTTCCTATGTGGACCTAAATCGGGTATATATCTGAAGTTTTGCAAACGCTACTTCAGTCTGAACAGTCAAGTTGCATTTCTTCACATTTTTAAGTCACTGACATACAACAGATGTCACAATTCTGTGCTGGAGGAGGCGAGATCCTTATTTACTTTCATCAACACAGTGAAACACAGTGTGCCATTTGGGACATCACGTCTCACGTCTGTGTGTGCATGTGGGCCACTTCAGGGCCAAAGACTTTTCACAGGAGCTTGATCAAAGTTGCATTTAAATTATGATTTAAGCAATCACACACACAAAAAAAAACAAACAAAACAACAACAACAAAAAAAACAGAACTGATCATTAAGACCTGCAGTGTGAAGGTAGCCTTATCAAAGCTACGACACCATGAGTGACTGTGCTGCAACACTGGAATGAATGCAAAAGAGTCCAGTGTAATGTTATTTAATATTAGAATATTTCCTGTTGTCTATCAGCAAAGTCCAGGAGTAGTAAGGGGCAAGCTTGAGTCTTTATTACCAACTTGAGTTTATACAAGGGGCAACACAGTGGTGCAGTGGTTAGCACTCGTGCCTCACAACAGGAAGGACCCGGGTTCGATTGCCGGGCGGTTCCTTGGGACCTTTCTGTGTGGAGTTTGCATGTTCTCCCCGTGTCTGCGTGGGTTTTCTCCGGGTACTCCAGTTTCC
>JAQQZY010000009.1:21273867-21285938 GCA_030068375.1 Ostorhinchus rueppellii | reverse complement strand
TGTGTGTGTGTGTGTGTGTGTGTGTGTGTGTGTGTGTGTGTGTGTGTGTGTGTGTGTGTGTGTGTGCCGAGTGAAAGGCTGGAGGGTGTTGAGGTTAAGATTAAAATAACCTGACAGGAGGTTAATTTTACCCTGGCCTCACCCTCCAGGAGAACAAGTTTGATCAGAATAAAAGGGAACGCGACACCTAAACTATCTGCTCATGCATCTTAGTGAACATCTGATAAGACGCAAATGTGTGAGATTTATTTCAACTGCTTTGCTCACGGACTGAAAATCAATCACCAAAGGATCCCCGTTCATTCTTTATTTCCACCTGACTAAGCTGATGGTGATTTCCCACCCTGAAACCAACTACCCCCCCCTTAGTCCCTGAAGCCCTTTATGTCTGAGACCTATAAAGTGAGAAAACCCATCTGCTGCACATGTGACACTGTGAAACTTGACATGTTTTTCCTTTTGAGTCGTTCCATCACTAGGTAGGAGTTTCTCCTCAGTTTTCAGAGGGATTAGGTGCAAGGCTTTGGTTTTTCCTGTGTTTGTCAAAGACTTAGGTGTACAGACAGGGGTTTAGTGGGTCTTCATACGAGAAATTATTATGTTTTAAATTTAAAAAAAAAATCACTTTACATTCATTTGGAATTAAACTAACCAGATATCTGTGTGTACATGTCTCAAATGGTTGACTTCAGAGGGGTCTATTATTCCCATTTGGTCAAAGTGAAACAGAGCCTGTTCACTTGTAAAATAAATCAATAACTACAGGTAAGTCATTCAATACATCACAGCTGTACAAAAGTTATTTAATACATGGGTGCTTCTATGAAACTGCTACCTAAAAAGCAGGACAGAGGATCTAAAAATTCAAACAAGATGTCAACTAATGTTATGAAGCAAGTTTGGAAACATATTTACTGAGAGAAAAGAGAAATTATTTTTCAGATATAACACATTTTTATTTGACGCGCATACAAAAATCTGCACACAACACAGACTCCAGGTTTGTGTAATAAACTTCCTCATCTTTTCCCTTCCAGGTTTTTTCCCCTCCCAATACCTACACTATTACACAAGCCAAATCCACAGACAACTCAGTGATATCTGAGTTTTCCCCTAAAATTAGGATTAGTCAGTATTCCAAAAGAGTGTTTATGATTCTGCATGCAATGAGTACCCCGACGGAACCCAGGGAAAAGGACATGAAAATTACATGCTACTATATTTTCTAATATCTTTTTATTCTCTCACAGGTACATTTTGGGAATTGAAGTAAATATGTAAGGCAGAGTGTTTCACAAAAAAAGGCCACTACTGCAAAATCACTTGCGATTTATTTGTGCTTTGATGGGCAGGTTCTGGACATAACGTGAGTGTGCAAAATGGGTTACACGCGAAACCTGGAATGAGACTGAGGATTCATGAAAAATTATCTGCATGTCAAATTTAACACAGTGTCTTTATTTATAGCAGTATATAAGACCATTTCAAGCGTTTGTTCAAGATTGAATTTTAGACCCAACATTTTGTTAAAAAGTCATTAAGTTTGGGATGGCTCAGCGCAAGAGCATATTTTTTTTAGGTCATCATTAGGTACATCCTGGACAGTAATATGTAAAAACTTGTCATGTATTATTGGGTCTAACAAAACATCCCAAGAAGTCCACTTGGGACCAATTAAAACCAAGCTCATTCATTTAGTTCATTTAATGCTCTCCACATGTATTTTCTGTTGTGGTTACATGTGATTTACATATGCAATCAAACTTTTCTTTCATCTGAGTCAATACATGAATGACTAACAACGCTGTTTTAGTTTGTAGCATTAACACTGCTACACCAGTAGTTTATTTAAGTCTGTTTATGGTGTTTCTGCACTGAATGTGTTCACTCCACTTGTGGATTGTGCAGCTCAAGAAACTATGAAATTAAATAACTTCACACAGGGGAAAAATTTGAGCTATAGGCTGGTATGTGAACAATAGGTGCACCTTCTGAACTCCAATGTGCAGTGAGTTCAATTTACACAGATGCTTTAAAGTTGCATTAGAGTGTAAAACTTTTGAGGCTGAGAAAAATCAGGCTATGGAATTAATTTAAATGTGGCAGAATCACAGATAGAAAAGGCTAGTGATTATTTGATCTGCTGATTGTCCAAATAGTGTAATCATACCTGTG
Source organism: Ostorhinchus rueppellii (assembly GCA_030068375.1). Classification (NCBI taxonomy): domain Eukaryota; kingdom Metazoa; phylum Chordata; class Actinopteri; order Kurtiformes; family Apogonidae; genus Ostorhinchus; species Ostorhinchus rueppellii. The sequence continues at coordinate 21,283,763 of JAQQZY010000009.1, read as the reverse complement.
CAAAAAATGCAGTTTTAAATTGTCTGTATGATTAATGTGAAACATTGAGAATGCTTTACAAACTATCACGATTGAATCTGATTGTAGTAGATGGAAAATATAAGGGTTCACAACTACAAATGCAGACTGTAATGGAACCTTGACGCAGATGCTCAGTTCAGCAGTTATCAATGTTAGGTCAAAGTACAATATCATTTTCAATTGGATCCCAAATTTTTTTCAGAGGTAGAGTAATATTAAATAATGGGTCCATTAGCCTTTTCCTATTATAGATGATCACCATTATATGGACCTTTAAAAACCAAATCCCTATAGATTATCAGTCTTTACACTATCTGAAAACAAGGAAATTTGCATATGGTTCTTGTTAAAAAAAGGTGACCATTAAGCTCAGGAAGAGAGGTGGTTTGTTGTGGTCCTACTGAGACCACAACAAAACAACTATTGATGTAAAACGCCCACTGAAGATCTCTTTACCTGAACATATTGTGCTAAAACATCTTTCATTTTAAGTGAATTTTGAGAAAATGAGCCAATACTGAACATCGCATATTGGATTCCATATTAGTTCATAAACTGGTGAGCAAATATACATCATAATAAACACTTCGAATAAACACGCTTTGAACAAAGATCTAAACCACAGTTTCCTCTTTCTGGGCAAGAGCCAGCTGAAGGCTTATCTACTGACATTTATTTACTCTACCACTGAATAATGTACCACAAATAGACATAGTCTGAGCACCCACATTTAATTGCAAACAAGTGAGTAAAAAAAATAAAGTCTATTGTGAAAACACTGTGCATTGATGAGTGATCTGCTAATTAATTTATAAATTGCTTATTTCTATTATTTTAAAAACAATGTAGAGAAAAAGCTCCTAGTAATTGCATAATGGATTCTTCAGATCACATCTTGTTCATCACAATAGCAGAGAAGTAGATATGTCATGTTTTCAAAAATTTGACAACATTTTTTCAGATTTCAGCTGATTAAAAAATCTATGTTGCTCTAATTGTTATAAAACCTTGCCATACTCACAGAGCATTTTAAGAAAAACTTAAATTAGCAAATGATATGTTCTGATCATTAAAAAAAAAAGAAAAACCTTTATGTCTATGGAATCAGTAAAATTGAAAGACAAAATGAGAAAGTTTCCAAACCATGAGCAGGACTGGAAATACCTTCCCTAAAATGGGAGGCATGTTGGAAATGGATAATAGGATTAATCCCACAGCAACAACCTCAACCTTAAAGGCACAAATCCACCTAGTCATGAGGCATCTGAAAACTATCAGACTACAACAAAACATGTCAAAGTTCACAGAGCACAGACAGGGTATACTGCACATGGGTGTTATTCAGTTTTTCACAATGTATGGATTAGTTAAAATATGGATAAACAAAATTTAAATATCTACAACTATTACTATAAAAAAAAATGCAACAGCAGATATTAGAGATGCTCCGTGTATGCAAATCTGGACCAATAGCTACCAATTTTGAAAACTATTCGGGTGATATCTTATATTATTATTTGTTAGCCTACTCACTGTTCACTATAGAAAAGAACTGCTCTGCTTTTGTCACATAACTATAATTAGAACAGTCAGTCATCTAAATTCATGCAGCATCCTTTAGCATAGCACAACACATAAACACTGACCATCATCATCATCAGTGACATGTTATTTGTTGATACACAATGTCAGGCAGATACTGATGTTTACTTGATATATCTGTGAATCCCTAACAGATTTCTACAAATGTATTGGGTAAGTTTCTAATTATACCTGAAAATGTGCTTGCATATTTTACATTGTTACATGTAAGATTGATATTTTGTACAAAGGTTCTAAATAAATGGTGACAAAATCTTATAAGAAACAAGCCTTTCCATGAGGTCATTTTCAAGAAACTAGCTTATACGTCAAGTGACAATAACATAGGGCCATATTATGTCCTCATCTGGACATTAGATTTTGGTCATAGCATGCAGCTTTAATGAATGTTTTCCATTGTGGACATCTGATATTTTGTTTAGATAAACTTTATCTGGGCTGACGTTACTTTAAATATACAGTTTCTACTGTAATAATGTTACTGTGGGTATCTGTAATTACATTCTAACATGTAAGAATACACTTTAGACTGGTAGAGACGCTACTATGAACATGCAACATGTGATTATAGACAGGACTGTGGTTAAACGGCATGTCATAATGGACTAAACCATTAAAGACAAGTCCAGACAAACTTCCCTATTTAGGGTAGAGAAAGTTTCAGGATCTCTCATTCACCTCCAATCCGACCTCTGAGTAATACTAGGTCACCTGTGCAGACAGGTACAGGAGGGTGTAGTCGGCTCACACCAACCACACAACAAAACTCACCGCAATAAACCACCTATAAATCATACATTAATGGTGCGTTTACTGACCTGCCAAGTAAACAAGCCGCGATGACTTTTTCACATAGATTAAAAAAAAGCCAACACAAGTAATTCACACGCACACAAGTTAAACTTTCTCTTTTAATAGTACAAGCATGTCTCATCTACTTTTCTCTTCAATTCCACTTTTCCAGTTCTCCTCCAACTTTGTACCCGTTAGCAGTTAGCTCAGTTAGCCGACTCTCCCTGAAAGCCGCTCAATTGTTGCTCCTCCAGTCTGAACAAACGGCTCTACTCACTCGCCTTAAACTCCACAAACAGCGTACTAGTATACTTTTGCACATCAAAACTTTACCGGAGTAAAAGAAGAGTTTATACCGTGCAGAGTAAGACAGCTAAGTTAGCGTCTGTTAGCATGAATGGGGAAAAGTAGTAACGACCCACAGAGCCACCTTTCGCCAGTCAAAGAAGACTTTCAGTCGGATAAACTACTCACCCGACGGCTCCTGTCGCTGTCCCGAAACTTTTACAGTGACTTCGGTGTAGTTGTATCCCAGATAGTGTCGGTAAGTAGTGTCCCCCTCAGACAGAGTCCACAGTGACAGCAGCTGGAAACTCCGCTCAGCTGCCCCGAAAATACAACAACAATATGGCAGCGCTGCGTTCACGGCCCGCTGGAGAGTAGGGAAATACTCCCCGTTAAAGGATAGGTCTACAGTTTGTAAAGGGGAGTTGTAGCTATATTCCAAAGTCTCAACAGCAGGGGGGAGTCAGGTACCAGAACAGACTTAAAATTACCAAAACAACTAAGGAATCAGCACGATGTATCCACAATTTCTATCACTCACTGAATAAAATATGAAACTCATTGTTTTCCTTCTCCAAACTAAAATACAAAGCTGGTTATTTTGAAAGTAATTAATAATAACACTATGTCTTCAAATCTTCATATGCTGCCTCAGATGATAGATTACATTATAATAATAATTCTGTTAGCTTAGCTGTGCGCTTCGAACTTTTATCACTTTGTCACTTTCTTTGACTTTAAAAGTTGTTTCTTAGTGGTTCTTATCCCTTCTGGTCACTTTCTGATTCTTTGGTCAAAGGCTCCATGGTGTTAGTTTGCATCACCAAAGGAGACGGGCAGAGTGACTCACTACATACTCTAGTGATCACATAAATCCCCCAGTCTGTCAGTGTAAATAAATTCAGGTCATATCTTTATAATAGTGCTGTCAAACGATCACAGTTTTTAATCAGATTAATCATAGGGTTGCTGTGGATTAATTTTAATTCATCATAATTAAATATCACTGATTTTTAATCTATATTAATTGGATTTCATTTTGCATGAGCCAACAAACTCAAGAAAGAATGGAAAATCTCCTTTACATGTTTATTTAATGGCTTCAACAGTTTCAGTGAAACAACTTGAACCAAAATAACTTGAAACAACTGTTCTGTCTTTTTTTCTTTTTTTTTTTCCTCATATTTCCATCCTAAGGGCCAACATGCTGTTTAGTGTCTTCCATCTTTATGGGTTGGGTCTACTGTCTGTTACAACTGCCCACTTGCACATTCGCAACAGTAACTCTACTTGGTCAAACTGAATGAAATGCATTGGCAGAGACCTTCAGAGTCATTCTGTGCTGTAGATGGGTTAATTGCATTAAAATTTTTGATCAGATTAATCATGATGACGAATTACTTTGCATTACTATGTTAATTTTGACAGCCCTAATATATAATCCAATACATTTGCATCTTTGGCAGAACTTCAGAACTCTATATTCTAAACAGAGTCATTATTTTTTTGTCATTTTCTAATATTTGAAAGTCAAAATATTACATATAGCATCTTTAAAGCAGTAAATTTCAGTCTAATTATGCAAAAATACCTCAAACGGGGAAGTTCCATCAAGAGATTGCATTTTATGTTAGCCTGAAACACTGTGAGGGGAAAGAAAATGTTAAAACCTGTGATAACACACAATATAAAAGATGTAAAAATACATACAAGACTTAATAAGGAAACAAATCAAAGATGAAAACTGATGTGAAAGATGTACAAGTGTTAGCAAACAGAAACAGAACAAAAATGAAGACAGGATCACAGAAGAAATTCCTCATAATGGATCAATGTCTGTTGTTGACATTAAGAACAGATTTGAACATTACATTGAGGTTAATGTTTATTATTTTAAGTCAACTGCTATTTGTTTGATTTGAAGTTAGAATGGTTTGATACTCTTTACATTAAAGCTTTAAGTTAATTTTGCAGTCAAACAGCCAACTCTACTGCAGCAAAGACTCCAAAATACCAAAGTATCTTTACTTCTTATGCAGGAAAAGAAGCGTGAACTTCTGACACATTTGTTAAATCAGTGTTTATCTTGGAAGAATCAAAGAAACGTAATAGTTTCTTTCACAAGTTCAATGTGTTTGACAAAGTAACAGCACTCAGTGAACTTTCCGCAAAACATTCACTGCTTTAGAAGCATTTTATTTTTTATTTTTTTCTACAAACATGTAGCTGATAATGGTTGAAAAGCTCTACTGCCTGTTCAACCTATCATCATGTTAATGACAGCAGCATATTGCAGTTTGGATAAGTTGACGCTATCACTGCTGAAACAGCTTTTACCTGATAAGACACGAAATCTAATTCTGCTTTAAGGGTGAACATTTCAAGCATTTTCTCTGGAACAGGAAAATAAGTAAATTAAGGCCATTTTTCATCATGAACTTGTTTTACTTGCTGCAGAATCAAAGCCAAACCAGCTCACGCAATTATAAAATGCATCTAAACGCAAATGAACGCCTCAGTTCGTGAGGAAATAAAAAGGCTTTAAGTCTTCATTAAATTAATGGCTTAACCTCACATGGTCCACTTTGAGCTCTGGGGGTCTAATATGTAATATTCCTGCTCGCTGATCAGTGATGATGTTAAATGGTTTCATCACAGGAAATTAAATATCGTGTAATGTGTTCAGGACTTTAAAGTAGAGCTGTTTTTTTACGGTCATACGTTTGTTAAGTTCACTCATTCATCACATTCACAGACATTTGTTTAACTATAACACTTCACTTCCTTAATTTGTTTATTTAATAGAGACAGTGCGCATTACTGAGCATCTATATAAGATGTAAACATTGTGGATTATTGCAGAGTCTGGCAGAAAACTGATCATTATATTAAAAGTGATCATAAATCTTGTATCAAAAGCAGCATTATTATAGTATGTGGGAGATGCAGGTGGGGTATTTCAATAATATACGTCAGCCAACTAAACGTCTGGTAAGAAGTTTAAAAAACACTGCATGTAAATATATTCAAATATAGTAGGACTCTGATGGTCTCTGTATAATAGAATAGCTCAGTGATTCTCAAACGATTGATCCGGATTTAGCTCCTCATGTAGCCCCGTTCCTCTGAGATATTCAGCTTCATACAGTTCACACAATAGCAAAATTAATTCCAAATAAGAACTAGAAAGACATATATTCACTTGTCAAAAACACAATAAAAATAACATTATCACCTTTAAAACCTCACAACCTAATAGAATTTTTAATGTTATTATATGTTATCCAAAACTATCAGACTCTACAATACCTTGGCGTCATAACAGGAGGGCTGATGATGTTAAATAATGAAAAAAAAAAAAAAGACTCTTGAACTTGAAAAAAGAGTTTAGTTCAGTTCTATTAGACTGAGGGTGAACAGGTCTGACATGACAAAGGAAAGAAGTACACAAACTGAGGTCATCAAATACATGGTGGATTTGGTGGAATAAAATCCAAATACACGGCTCGAAGAAATAAAAGGAACACTTGAACAACATAACAAGTTGATCAGACGTCTGGGATATCAGCCTGTCCAGTTAGGAAGCCACACCTACTGTCAATCATTTTCAGCTTACAGTGTGTTGTGCAGATGGAACAAAGAGGTGGAAACAAGAGGCAATTAGCAAGACACCTCGAAAAAGGAATGGTTTTGAAGGGGCTGACCACAGACCATTTCCCTCTCCTCATCTTTGTTCCCTGAGTTTTTGGTACTTTTGCATTTTTCCAGTGCTTTCACCACTAGAAGTAACATGAGTCAGGCACTTCAACCCAGACGTGACAGAGTCTGGAGACATCATGGAGAACCTTCTGCTCGCTTTTGATTGAAAAAAATTAGGCAAAATTTGTTCCTGTGCCAAAGGCGTCTGTTTATATTTTCAGAACTTTGTAAACAAACAACATATATTTAACTGTAATATTTTTTTAAAAATAAATAAATAAAAAATGTAAAGTTTCTTTTGTGTGCAAAATATAAACTGAAAAGTGTCATCTTTCATTGATCAGAAAAAGAAATAAATTGGTCATTAATTAATAAATGAAGCTTTCATCAACAAAAAATAATTTCTTGGTGACTCAAATAAAATCATTTTGAATAATATAAAATAGAAATATCCTTAAAATGTTACCAAAGCTTAGACAAGATGATTGACAATAAAAAAATATTATATGAATGTACTTATTGTGTTTTATATTTCAGCGTTAATTCTCATTATTTATTTCCTATTTGTACACAGTGACTAATTTAATGTATTTTTCCAAAAGAAATTTCAAGTACCCCCTGAGCTTCTTCCAGGTAACCCTGGGGGGTACGCGTACCCCACTTTGGGAACCCCTGGTGTAGTCCATCAGCCCCAGTTACATGTGAAACACAACTGATCAGGAACAGGTAAACACCCCACTGCAAAATTTGGCATAATTACTCGTGGGGGTAAGGATGAGCTGAAACTATTTTGTTGACTAAAGGTCAAACTCACTTTGACATCACACTTGTCCTTTCTTGTGAAGAAAATATATCATAAATGCCTTGAAGGATTTCTTAAATTCTGCATTGAAACTAGTTTTTCAAATTACCGCTGAACTGAAAAGGTCAAATTTGCTTTGACTTCATGTCTGTCCTTTGTTATGAAGATGACATCTGAGGAACACCTTGAGGGAGGGATATGTGTTTAATTTGGTACAAAGGTTCATTTAGACTCAGTAATAAACTGATTAGGTTTTTGTCCTAAATGCTGGTACCTGAGAGGCAACAAAATGACAAAAATATCAATGTTTGAGTTTTCTCAGTTATCAGAATGTCAAAACCTTGGACACTGACACTATAATATAACCAGTTTATTCTTGAGTCCTCCAAATTTGACATCGTCTCAAGAAATTTTGGAAAATTATGTTTATAAGAATGGGAAAGCATGAAGTCACAGTATTCTTGACCTTTGACCTTTGGCCACCAAAATGTCTTCAGTTAATCCTTGAGGACAAATGAACATTAATGATGAGTTCTGTCAAACTGTTCCTGAGATATTGTATCTTCATTCCAATGAGGGCTGACCAACTCACGGACAGATGTTCCATGAATTCATCTAAAAAATCTGAAATCCTGATCCAGACCCGAACCATGTTTTAGGAAGACTAAAGTATCGGACAGACCTGCCTTGTGTAAAAATTTCAGACAGAAGTGCATTTTAGATTTTTGAGTTATAGGTGCTGACTGACATTCGGACAATTGTGTGGTTTGTGTGAAGATAAAAACACTGCAAGATCAGACAAGAGGAAGAAGGGAACATTATCATTATCATTCTGTGATGCAGGACAAGCTGGATTATTTCTTTTGAGCTCTTCCTGTTATAGACAGTGTTGTGCTCGTTTGTGGTTTCCATGAAGCTCATCAAATGAACTGGCCTCCAGCTGTGGATCTTGGCTTTCAGGGAACCAGCTGTGTGACTGAAGCTTCTATTGGTTCTGTGACATTACTGGAAACACTTCAGCGTGTGACTATAGTGACAAACAACAGGCAGCGTCACACACTGATCAGAACACAATGTGTGCAGCTCCACCAGCAATTTCATGAAGCAAAACGTGTCCTTCTCTGTCAGAGTCAGTATCAACAAATCCCTTAAAAACACAAAACTCTCAGCTCTAAACCACAAACAGATCACAGATACACTGTTTAACAAATGTATTCTTCCAGCTCCACCCAGTATAAGGTGTTTTCCACTGCTGCCATCATTGAACAGTATTTTGTTTACCTAAATATCTTTTTATGTTTCTATAATGGTTCATCCACCAGTATATGACAGATCTTTTCATCAAAACCATATCTTTAATGTTAAAATAGAACTACTGTTGCTTTCCATACATTTTCCACTTTAATATTTTCCAAAAATGCAAAGAGAAATGCAGCAAAAAAATTACTATAATTTTTATGAAGTTGTACAATTCCAGTTATTATCTTGCATTTCTGTGTAAAACTACATAAAAACAATGGCAGCAAGAATGTAAACTGTTATCTGCACCAAAGGTGGACACACTAAATATGGACATTTATGGGTACTATTTGTCAACAAGGACTATTTTGTTATTCCGATTGGTCATTTTCTGTATGAATAACGATGAAATTGTTAATTTGAAACCAGTTTTTCATCAACTATGAAGTTATTTATGTTTTATTGTTTTCATGACAGGTGGTCTAATACATTTGTTAAACTTCCCGGCCAAAAAAAAAAAAAGTCGCACATGCAGTATTTGACTGCACCACCTTTGGTTTTGATTACAGATGTTCAGTGTCACAACTTTTTTTTGCCACATAATGCTTATGTAGTGTCACAATAGGGTTCATAGTATTTTTTCATTCATAGTTGCATTCATTTCTGATCATTGATGATGTAGAATCAGGCCATTGCATCAAGTCTTCATCACATCCTAAATTAGATTCTGGACTTTGTTGGTTAATCCATGTGTGGAAATGATGTCTCATTCTCCCTGTGACGTAGACTCATTCTCAGATTCAGCGATTGGAGTAAGTGAGAATTCAGAAGACGTTGAAGCAGAGGCAGGAGATGGCATGGTCCACAGTTTCTACTAATATGTTCAATAATGTTGTTTAACAAATAAAGTGCAACATGCCAATGAAAGTGCAAATGGAGGTTTGTAGCAGCAGAACACAAAGTGATGGTCACAGGCGCCATATATACAGTCCCACTAACTGGTTAAAACCATTATAATTTAAGAAGGGATGTTTCAAATACTTAAATTATAAAACTAACCTAAAACCTCCATTAAACAAAAACCCATAACTACAAATTATATAAAACCCAAACTATCTGTATGCAATTCTAAAAAACCAACACTAAACCAATAACACACTAAAACCATTCACTAAAATACACTACACACACAAACACTCAACAACTCAAATATTGTACCAGGTTTAAGGTTAAATCTCTGTCTCCTTTCTCTCCAGGGCCCAGCCATTAGTTAAAAATGCTCAAGTGCCATTGGATCTAAAAACAGTAAAAAGGAAAGACAATAACTACTCAAATCATTTTAAAATCAATCGTGTACAATTTCTTTGTATCCCTTCTTTGATTCCCAGGTGGGACCTTTCTGTGTGGAGTTTGCATGTTCTCCCCGTGTCTGTGTGGGTTTTCTCCGGGTACTCCG
>JAQQZY010000009.1:21113213-21125864 GCA_030068375.1 Ostorhinchus rueppellii | reverse complement strand
TGATATTTAACAGGATCATAAAATCATTTATTATTAACATACAGTAGGTTACATGCATATTTACACACTGGTAAACGGTTACAGGCCTAAGGAGAATATCTCTCTCTACAAATTGTTAGTGTGCTTCCTGTTTTGATATTTAATCAGTTCTGTGAGTTTTTAAGGAATTTTACAGGGATGTTGATTAAAAATGTAATTGTCGTTCATGTCCTTAACGCACGGCATTATTTTCTATGAATGTAAACAGACCATTTCCCTGCATTTTTTTGTTATATCTTAGAAAATGTCAGCACCAAATCTGAACTGCAGCACTAAACAGATCATATTCATGTGATTGGAAGCTGTGAAAATGTAGAATGAAGTGTATAGATTAGATTTACCATTTAATCTGCACTTGAATAACCCAGACCTCGAGCCAAAATGAGCGTCACATTTGATTCCTTCTGCTGTTATCAGAACTACATGGTGGAAAGTTCCAAACCCAGAATGCTGTAATCTGCTCAGAAGTGACTTTAATTATTCACCACAGTCATTTTGGTTGAATGACTGGATATAAGATACAATATTAGAGGATGTTGTTACCTGAGGAAAAAATGAAAACTGATGTCTGTTTTTATAAGGTTGGCCTGCATCGCTGTTGTTATGAATATGAGGATTCCTCTGGTCCTTCACTTCACTATAGGACGTCCTATTGCCATATGCTGCAGACACACTTACAACAGTCTGTTCACTGAATTACATGATAAATAACTCAAAAGTGCAGAATTTTGAGCAGATAAAGGTTTGCCTCTGACCTCCAGTTGCAACCAGGGTAACACTCAAAACAGATCAGTGTGGTTCATGATTTTTTTTTTCCTTTAATATATAACATTAATGAAATAGTAACCCTGGAATCTGAGAATGTTTAATAAGATTGTACCTAAATGATGAAAATGCAGAACAGTAACAGAAGGATAAAATAACAACCAGAGCTAACGGCACCAAAACTGTAGCATTTATCGATTAACTGTTTAACAGCTTCATAAATGTGAGGATTTAACACTTTCTTTCACATAAAACAAACAGCTTAATCCATGATCTGCAGGGTTGTTTTGTGCAACTCCCTGACCTATTAGAGACCAAACGAATGAATAGTTTAGTCAGTTCTCTCTTCCTGCTGCCAGTTTGGATCACTTTTATTTCCACCTACACCCAGAAGCAAGGTCAGTGTTGTTGCTGCTGAACTCCCACCTGAAGCCGCTCAGTTTGCAAACACCTGCAGCCTCTGCAGGACGAGGCGAGCCGCTAATGGACTGAGACAGCGAAGGGCGTCCTGCCGCTGAGAGGATCAGCTTCGCTCTGAGTCAGCAGTGCTCTGCACGACTGTTGTGGCTAAACAAGGATTCCTCTGTGAGCGGCTGCCTGGTGTTAATGTCACGTGTGGAACTCCAAACAGCCGCTCACATGCAAGTTCAATGCACACTGTAAACACAGGGTGCACTGAGGACAGCACTGATGATCGGATCAGTAAACCGTTGTTCCTCTTTAGTCAGTTCCTCTCTGCAGCTGTGGGTTTAGAAGAGACACGCAAGAGGTTCATGAAGACAAAGTGGGGGGTTTTATTTACAAGGTGCATTCATTTATCTATCTATCTATCTATCTATCTATCTATCTATCTATCTATCTATCTATCTAATCTGACGTTATGCAGTTTTTCATCTGCATCAAGGTTTTCTCCCAAAAAACTCAAACCAACAGTAAAACGAAAGAATAGCTCAACCAAAACTAGCCCGTCCCTGAAAATAAAACTACTTGCCCTCATACATCTATCAAAAAAACAACCTGAAAGGCTCCATAAACATCAAAACTGATGATGATTTCATAACATTCGATCAGACGTCTCCTTAGCTGACACTGAGGAGGTATTTTTAGAGTCCAGCTGGAGACCGTGTTGCTTTTCCTTCTCCTCATAACTTCCTGCATCTGTGAATCATTACAGGCTGATGGTGAAGACTGAAACCTGGCGCTGCAGCTTCAACTCATTGCCAATTTGGAAACTGCAAGATGTTGGCAGGTTTTACTGTACGATGACTGATGTGCTCAGAGAGGAGAGATCAGCTGTGATATAATATGCAACTATACTTCAAAATCCATTTATTAGTACTTGGTTTGTGGTTGAAATGTGTGGATTCACCATCAACTAGTTGCATACTGTACCATGGGTGATTGTAATTTATTCAAGCAGGATGAATCTGTGACCACATGCATAGTTTCAGTTGCAGTTGCATGACACATTAAGCCCTCCCTCTGTTTGAGCGTCAGCAAAATGACTGTTTACATCTGCTGAATGCAGACCACAGTGCCCCCTGCTGTCAGATCAGAGCACTGAAAGAGTTCACCTTCCACTCTCATACACAAACACTTCTATCAAATCAAACTGAAAGGATTTAGGAATGAACTGACTGTACATAAAACTCTCAATTGTGATGTTAAGTTACATCCAGGCCTAGAATGTGTCAGATTGAAATGACTAATGGTGATAATTGATAAATAATGACCATTTTTGTTAATATTGTGATTACAGTTTTGGTTTTAGTCAACTTATTTTATAATTTAGGAGAATGTACAGGGTAATAATGTTGAATTGGGTGACTAAATATAATTTCAAATTATTTTTAGGACTTTGTGTGTGTTTTATGTGGTAAATCCAAAATACCAACAAATGACAGGGGTTGTGTTGTTCCCATTTCTACAAATCTGGACCTTTTCTATAATATAAGCACACCAATTCTTCAGTTAAATTGACAATTATCTTCGTTATTATTATGATGCAGCCAAAAATTCAATCGTTGAGTTCTAGTTTTAGCAAACCTTTGTCCAAAATGAGTAAACTAATCTTTGAGTATAACCTGAAATGTCTCTCTGTTCTGCTCCAGAACACTGTCCTTAATGAAAGAAGAATTGGACAGAAATTATGCAGCATCATAACATTTGACTGGGTTGAGTCTGTTCCTTAACTTTGTTCAATTTAATTATTTTTGCTTAATCCGTATCTGAAGACGGGAGACATATTTAGAGTTAAATTGTAAGTTCAGAGTTAAAGCTGGATCAGAGAAGTTTCCAGGATTAAATGGTGCAACAGAAATAATCCATAAAGACCCAGTGTTCCTTTTGTTCCCAAATGCATTTTTAGTTCTGTTTTTAATATTTCTTCAGTGATTTATCAACCTTTTATTCTAATATTATGCTTTGTATTTGGCATTTTTAAGTGATAATCCCCTTTTTTCCTATATTTCATTTACTGATCCTGTTGATGTCCATAAGAGCTCAGATTAAAGCTGAGGGTTATTAGATCTAAAACAGAGAAAACAGAAGAAAAAGAAACTTTATCAGTAAATTATATCATATTTAACTGAACATAAACCCAGTGTGTCCATCCACTGTCATTGATCCAACTCCATGGGTTTTACTGGAGAATCAATGTTGTTGAAGATGACAGTGTTTCCACAGTAACTACAGAGCCTCTGAACGTCCACATGGGTCATATCTGATGACCATAAAAATACGATAAACTCCATTTTATACCAATTATTTATATGGATTGATAGGATTAGTTGGTCAACAGGTATTTTATATTTTAAATCAGTAGATGCTTTTGGTTGTTGATGTATGTTTGGGTCTTTATGGTTTAAATCTAATCAAAGTAAAAAAAAACAGTTAAATCAAGATTCAATAGATTTTTAAAAAATGAGTCATAATGGACAGAACATAAAGACATTTCTCCGAATACTTAGATGCATTTATTAAATCTGTTGTGTTGTATGTGGACTGACGTTTCCTTCGTCTTGTCGTGTCTCTGCAGCCGAGGCCTGTTCTGGATCCGGGTCCACAGTGAGTCCTGCGGAAGAGGAGGTAGAGGAGGAGGATGAAGACCTGGTGGTCATCCCCTCTCCCGTGGCAGGGCCTCGGATCCGTTACGCCTCCTGCACCTCCTTGAACTCCACGGCCGACACCGACCTGGACGGAGGTGCTGAGGAGGAGGAGGCAGAGGATGAAGAGGATGCCAGCGGCTTCCTCTGTCTGGACGCCGGATCTCTGGAGGAGAGCTGGTTCGTCACCCCCCCTCCCTGCTTCACCGGCCGCAGCATCAAGCCCCTCCCCCTGGAGCCCAACCCTCTGGAGAACCTGCTGATCGAACACCCCAGCATGTCCGTGTATGCCTACCACGACCCCCCACGGATCAACCACGAGCCCCTCCCTCAGACCTTGGACCTGGAGCTCAGTGTCTTGTCCAGCAACGCGTCCCCCGCCTCCACAGCCTCAGGGCCCAAGAAGAAGTGCCGATGTGGGCTGGAGGGGCCCCGTCACAGGTAATGAACTTGAAACTACACTACAGACCTGAACATCCACAAAAGAATCCACTGATAGAAAATGTTTAATAACTGTTGAGCTGCTAATCCTGTCAATACGTTAGTAACTGAGTTAAAATACAGTTTCTCAGCTTTGCATCAGATATGACCCGTTTGGACGTTAGTGAACATGGAAACACTGTCATCTTCTACAACATTGATTCATCATAAAACCACTGTAATAATAATAATAATAATAATAATAATAATAATAATAATAATAATAATAATAATAATAATAATAATAGCTGTGGTTCTTTAAGAGCTAATAATAACAGTGAATATAAAATGTAGCAAACACTTAGATCAAAATGTCTCAAATGTTTTCATTCCTGTTATTTCACAGTAATTATCCTTATTATTATCCTACTGTTTTATTGCCCTCCTTAGCAGAACCATTTCCACTCTAACTCCTGTTACCTGTGTTGTGGCGCCCCCCGCAGGCCAGAGGTGGCGGTGGTCCAGCGTCGCGCCAGCCTCCACACCGCCTGCTACGCAGCAGCGGCGGCGCTCTCCGCCCGTTCCAACCTCCTGCAGCAGCGGACAGGTAACGTGACCCAGCGCGCCAAGCCGCTGTCCCGCAACGCCCTGCGACGCCTCAACCTGCGGCGCCCCCCGAAGGTCAGCAGCCTGAACCTGCACCAGCCGAGCCAGAGACACCTCAACTTCTGAGGAGCCTTCGTCACCAATGTCATCATCACCTGATCTGTTCTTAAATCTGTTCTCTGATTGGCTGCTGGATCAGGGAAGGTTGTCATTACCAGCTCACCTGGCTGTCCTCTTCCTCCATCGTCCGTCCGCCTTCATTTTGGCGCTGATGTGAAAACCGAAAAGGTCATCCTCACGAAACCCCGCCCCCTTCTCCTTCATCCTATTACCTTCACTGGTTCCCTCCTCTGATGTCCAATCACAAAGAGGATTTCCTCACCTCGTCACCTTCTTCTTTACGGACAACATAATGTGTAGAATCAATGCTGTAGGTCACTTTATTCAGTGGCTGGTTCATGTTGCTGACAGCAAGACGGCGAGGTGATGTCATCGCATGCTGTTTGATGATGTCATAATATTTTATGTCAGAGAAGCATGACACAAAGCTGTCATTGTGTCCAGGATTTAAATGAAAATCCCCTTAAAGCCAAGCAGAACTGGTTTAAATTCTGCCGAGTTCCTACATTTCCCAGAATGCCTTTTGACAATAATAAGGGATATTTCACAGCTTCTCGGCCTAGGTTTGGATACAACACATTTATAGCAGGTCTTAAAAATCACTGTGTGCTGTGGCATTTCCAGAAGTAGGTTTTTAGCACAACGGGAGTATCATGCAGTGTAGATGCATCATGGGAAATGTAGTATTCAGTGATTGTGGGAGTTTTACCAGTGTCAGCTAGTGAATATCTGGATTTATCTGCCACTGCTGCTTCGATTTTAGACTATTTTTCTTGTCGTCTGTCTCGTGTGAGTTCATCAAATTGATTCAAGTGCAATAATAGATCATTTAAACATTTGGTGAGTTTGCTGCAGCAGGAGCAGTCGGTTTATGGTTCAAGGCTACACGCCTGTACGTACGTGAAATGCAAACCTAAACAGTTAGAAAAGCTTTTTGGCGCAAGTGGAGTTACTGTAACTGGAAACTGAGAGGCAGCTCAGAGGGTTTTCATAGAAACTAAACTGTTGCTTCTTTACATTTTCAGTTTGTGTCAGAAATGAGTTTGGTTTATTCTCTGTAATGGTTTCACTCTCCTGACCAAGACAGACATTAGGGCTGCAGCTTCACATTCATTTCATTTCATATTATTTATTAATCATTTTAATTCAACTCTTCTGGGCATCACTATTTAATCCAGAAAAGCGTAAACTATTGCTTTTATACATCATCAAAGTAGTTCTACATGTTTTTCTCTTTGTCTTTTCCTTCTAATAGTAGATGTAGTAGCCACTGTCTACTACTTTTCTTTTTGTTTTTGCTTTTCTTCTAGTACAAAATGAGTGGTAGAGGTAGTTACAGAAGAAACGTGTTGTTTTGGTTTTTTTTTATTATTTTCACTTCGCATCACATTTATAAATGACTGTCATACATGGCGAAAATAGTTCAAGATTATAAAAGTAAAATAGTACAACTGAAGTGTTACTTTCTTCATTTATTCTACAAATGTGGCCACTTTGTCACATTTTAAAAACCGTTTAAAACTTTAATCTTGTCATTTTTTGTCATCACTGAAATTGTTGCAGTTCTGATTATTATCTGAAACTATTAATACTTGAAACTAGTGACTGTAGTACCATTTCCACATCTTTTTTCTATTATTTCTACTTTTTATCACTTGTTGGAAAAACACAGCGTAAAGAACCAACAGCAGAAAAAGTACCGTTTTCTTTGTTCTTCAAAAAGTTTTGTGTTTAAATCGTAAATCTCGTCATTTTCGTGAACTTTTTCAGTTTGTCGTTGCAGCTCTAATGGATGTCATCCCATGAAAAGTACTGATAATTTCCAAATCACAGTTCATGCATTTAAAGGGGATTTTCAGTTTAATTTCCTAAAATCGTCATTAAAAGTGACTTCTCATCCTCGTCCGTCCTGTCGTCAGCTGAACCTGCTTCTGACATTGTAATTCAGTACTTTTCACAATATTTTTTCTTGTTGAAAAATGAAAAAAAAAAAAGTTAAAAAATACTGGGTTTAATATCACTAAACGCCTTGTTTTAACGGTAGCTTTGAGATGAATAGAAATGTTTAAAAGAAGAAAAAAAAATGTTTGAAAAAAAAAAAAAACTTCCAAAATATTTTTTTGAAAAGACAAAAACAGATTACATATCAGTATGAAGTCGGTATATCTGCGTCTCTGGTTTCTTGCTTAGGTATGTTTGGTCGTGTTCGTGTGCAGTCTGTTGTGTTGCATGGTTGTAGAGTTGTTTGTGTTTCGACTGTGGGGAAAAAAAACGAAAATGGAAAAATACTTTTTTTTCTTTTCTTTTTGCTGTTTTTATTTTGTGTTTGATTAAATCTGCAGTCCACATCTCAGGGTCACAACCAATCACCTTTACACTTTAGGAAAATGCAGATTTACTTGACGGCTGATAGGTTTTTGTTTTTTTTTTCCTGGTGAAAATGTTTATGAGAAATAACAGACTTGTAGTTTTAGTTTAGAAACAGGAATCCATCGAGACGGAGAAAAACTGTTGGTATGCTTCAGCGATTGTTCATACTTTGTGGATTTTATGCTTTTTATTAACTTCTATTTTTTTCCTTGATAACTTTAGTTACATTTTGTTAAGCTGTTAAAATATTTAAACCAAAAAAGTAGCAGTGATCTTTAATGTTTCACTAGTGGATAATACGGATGTTCTTTAACTCGTTGTTGAATATTTGACCGTTTGTTAATACGTCTTGGCTTTGAAATCGTGAACTGAATGATGCTCAATGTGGAAAATAAAAGGCAGAGATGGAGCCGAGTCACCGCACTGCAGAAAATAAACCGAAATAAGTGACTGAATGTATGGAAGCCTATTTGTGCCAGGAACACAAACGCAAATTTAACAAGAAATACAATAAACACGGGATGTTTTAAGTGTTAATTACAACAAAGTGCTTTAAAAAGGGGAAAAGAAATGTTGCTTGAGTCTGGAAATTCCACATTTCTACCTGAAAACCTGCTACATGTCAGTAAAAATATAATTTATCCATCAAAACAAAACCACAAGTATTTTTTTATGTTATTCTTTTTGTCTTAAAATCATTTAAGATGCTTATTTTGGTTAGTATGTGTGATTTAGCTTAAAATGTGTACTTTCTAATAATAATACTACTACTACTAATAATAATAATAATAATAATGATTTTGATTTCACTCTTAACTTTAATGACACATTTTTACTAAAAGATTTTAACTTTTGGATGAGACAATTTAGAGTTTTTTTCAATAATCGTTTTGTTTTTTTCTTTTGTGTTTTTGGCATTAATTGTTATTAGAACAACACATTCGAATTATGAACGTGTTCTTATTCTTGTTTTTTCTTCTTTTTTTATGTTTTATAATTTTTACTTCCTGGCATTAATTGGCTCCCATACACAATTATAACTATTCAGAAAGGGTGTGTAAAATCTGCTGGAAAGAAGAGCAACCAGTTATTTAACTTTTTATAACACGGTTAAATGCCTGTTTATCAGAATAGATCAAGTTGATATTTATAAGTTCATATTTTCTATATTCTGAAGAAAAACTGTTCATCTAAAGGATAAATCTGGTGGTTTTCTACATTTACGGTTTCCTTACGTTTTCTATAGAAGGAACAAGGAGGATGAGTGTTGTATTTTAATAAGTCGGGTAAAAATACAAAGATAATACAAATTTGTTAATGTTTCTGTAGATTTGATGACAGTAACAAAACAGGAGAAAAAGCACCAGATTTTTCTTTTAAGGTAAATTAACATGTAGGGATGTAACCGTACAAAAGCAGGGTTCTCCCTAGAAATTTATAGTAACCCCCCCCCCCCCCCAGTCAGATCCCGACCAATAAAGGCCCATTTATGCTCAACATTAAATACGGATACGGACGGAGCCCCTCTGCCTGTGCTCGCGTTCATTTCATCTGATTTCTGCACATTTCCATAAAGCTTACGGATACGGGCCAAACGGAGCAGTACCACTAGAAACCGTGGGGGCAGTGTTGCTGTCACTACCCGATATGTAGCTCTAGTGAGGCACGAAGAAGAAATGCCGGAAGTTTTGAAGATAGGCTGTGCGATTTGTAGCTCTGGATGTGGGGGTCACCTGGCGTGCCTGCAGACCCAACAGATTTCGATAGATTTTAGCTAAATTATCGGGAAAATAGCAGTATACTGGCGCAGTACCGTTCTATTGTCTGGGGAGAACCCTGAAAAGTCAGAGTTTGGCAAAAGAAAGTGTTTCCACAAACATCAACAAATCCCATAAAAGTAGGAAAACTTAACTTTTCCCACGGCTAAATTTAAACAAATTACACTTTAATTTTAATTAAACCAAGAAGTCCCTTGAGGTAAAATTTGAGGGAGACTGGAGTTATTTGTCAAACTCCATCACCGAACTGTAACATGTGATGAATAAAAGTGCCATTCCACCCCTATTAAACAACAAATCCAGGACTATTAAAGTCTGAGCTTAACTTTGTGATACTATCTGATCTGTGCAGTAAAAACACACTAAGAAAGATGAGATTCTAGCGATGGAGACTGTTTGCAGTGTGGTTTCTGTGGGATGAATGTGATGTTTTAAGTCTAAACTGAAAAACAGGTTGAAACTCAGTGTGTGACAGCTTGAAATCTAATAAAATCAAAATAGGTTTTTGCTTAAAAAAAAAAAAAGCTGAATCTCTGCTGATGTTACTTCTCATATATTTGAGTTTATCATCTTTGACTGATGAGAAAACGCTCTGAAACGATGAAACTATGTACAGACCAACGAAGAATCTTAAAAAAAATGACTGAAAGTATGGAAGCCCATTTCTGCCAGGAACAGAAACAAAATGGTAGAAGCACAATAATCACAGTAATAATTAAAAAAGACCAAAATAAATAGTGCAGATCAGTTTTCTGCACATTTATGTCTTCTGTATTACAATAATATTAGTCAGATATATTTATAACCCATAGTATTTTGTATTATTTCTTGATCACTTAAAAATGCATGTGTTGAGTCATGTTAAATATGTATATGGTAGGATTTTAACTCAACATTTTCTGTAGCTATTCCAATATTAATTTTCTTCTTCTTCTTCTTCTTCTTCTTCTTCTTCTTCTTCTTCTTCTTCTTCTTCCTCTCTCGTGGTTGTTTTTTTTTAAATTATGTATCAGGTTCTTATTCCCTGGCATTAATCGGCTTCCATACTCAATCTCAAATATTGAGAAAATGTGCTAAAAAATAACCAATAATTGAAGTTTCTTTTATGCAGTTGAATGGTTTTTGATCAGATTATTATTATTATTATTATTATTATTATTATTATTATTATTATTATTATAGCTTAATATTTTGTGTATTCCTAACAAAAAAAATGTTAGTTTTGGGGATAAATGCTGTGATTTGATGCCTTTACATCACAGTTTCTTAATGATTTTTAGCTCCATTTTCTCTCCACTTAATAATTTCCAGCTTCAGAACTCTTGTTTTCCATTAGATTTTCAGTTTTCAGACACAGAGTTTCACCTTTTGTGGATTACTATTCCTCCCGTAGGTTTCAGTTTGTTTCTGTAGTTGTGATGATGTGACGGTAGCATTAATAAGGAAGCACTAACAGGCGTTTTGTTAGGTTGTTATGGTCCGCTGTAAATAATCGTAACACGAGTGGAGTGCTTCTCTGGTGTATTTAAGCTTTTCTGTTATTTCTTGAATGTGTCTCAAGCTTTGCAATCAACGGACGATGATGTTATTTTGTCGAAACCTTACGGACAGAAGGGATCGGAGGAGCTTCGTCTCCTCGTCGCTGTCAGGAGCCTTTGTTATTATTATTTTTATTATTGTTTTTATTGATGTTGTTTATTATTTTCTGCTCTCAGCTCATCTCTCCATCATCAAACTAACAGGGATTTGTAATGTTTTTGTTCAATGCCTTGAAATTTGTGGATCACGTGCCTTCCAGGTTGAAATGTTGTAACGACAATGCAACAATGAAGAACTTGAACTCTCTTTGTTTTTGTTTTTTTAAAAATAAGACAAACAAATAGACGTCACAAATCAACTATGCACCACTCGGAGGAACGCTCTTTCTCCTCGTATTTCGTCGCCGCCCAGCCAACCAGCGTCCAGCTTTTCTAGTGACTCAACAAACCAGACAGAATAATGTAGCAAAACCTTTTTTTTTTTTCTTCTATTGTTTATTTCACAAAGACAAAGTGTGAAGAATATTATTTTGTGGCATTTTTACTTTTCACCAAGTGTTAGACATTGTGCTTTTTTTGGTGTAGTTTACTGGAATAATACAGCACTTTGCCAAAAAGAAAAAAAAAAAAAGGTGTAGGAATTTTAGGATTAACCTTTTATTTATCTACATAACTGGTCTCATTTGTACTTTTCGGTTTGTGTGGCAGATCAATTCTTTCAGTTCTGATGTCAGAAAAATGCTAATTAATGCGGGGTCATCTGTTTTCCAACTGTTAATACATGTGATCTCTTATTAGCCGACAATAATAAATGTTTTACTACACAATTCTTTGTACCGTCTCCTCATTTATCTCCATGAATCAGTGACAAATATGTCTTATTCTTACCAGATTTTACCATGATTTACAAATATTAACCCATAAGGACCCAGTGTTACTTTTGTGGTAGTTCCCAAATGAATTTTTCTCTATTTGTATCCTTTCTTATGAGATTTATCACCGTTTACTGTAATATTATCTTTATTATTTTGTGTTTTTTCAGTGAAAATCATGTATTTGCCTGCATTTAATTCATCAATCATGTAGATGTTCATAAAAGCTCAGAGTAAAGTTAAGGAATATTGTATAAAAAAAGAGAAAACTTAAGAAAAAGTGACTTTTTCAGCAAATTCTATCAAAACATAAACCCAGTGTCTCCATCCTCTGTCATTTATCAAACTCCACTGGTTTTACTGATGAATCCGTTTTGGAGACGATAACGGTGTTTCCATGGTAACTACAGGGCCTCTGACCATCCAAATGGGTCATATCTGTTGACCATAAAAGGATGAAAAACTGTATTTTCATTAATTTTTTACATGTATTGATAGGATTAATGGATCAACAGGTATTAAATATTTATCGGAGTAGATGTTTTGGTCAGCAGTGGAAGTTTGGGTTTTTTTTGGGCTAATTAAGGAGGTGTGAATACTTTCACTGTGGTTTAATGTGCTGACTATTTTTGCAAGACATTAGAAAATGGTGAAAAATGATGTTCTTAACTATGTTGTTTGACCCACAAGCCAAATATATTGAGATTACTGTCACTGAGAAGCAAAGAAACCTGAATATAATGACATTTAACATGCAGCAACATCACCGGTTTTCCCAAAGGAATTTGAAGTGTGAGGAAGTCAACGAATGATGCAAATCAGTCATAATTTTTTAACCTTTTCTTTCATGTTTGAAAGGATGAAACAAGTCAAGAATGACATAAAAGTTGTCTCATGATGTTTTGAGTTCCATTGTTGACACTGAAGTAGGTCGCCCAGACTACCCCTGGGTGAACAGTGTTTATATACAGTGCCTTGCGAAAGTATTCGGCCCCCTTGAACCTTGCAACCTTTCGCCACATTTCAGGCTTCAAACATA
>JAQQZY010000009.1:21100339-21111729 GCA_030068375.1 Ostorhinchus rueppellii | reverse complement strand
TGTGTGTGTGTGTGTGTGTGTGTGTGTGTGTGTGTGTGTGTGTGTGTGTGTGTGTGTGTGTGTGTGTGTGTTTTTTAATTGCATTTGCTTTGGTGCTCCATCTGCAAATGAAGTTCCTAATGGATAAATAATGTGTATTTGATTTGATTTGAAAACTGATTTGCATTTACAGAAATTAATATTCATTATGCTCAGTCTCTTAAAACCAAATTTTGTTGCACTGTACATAGGTACTTTGCAAAGACAATAAAGCCTATTCTATTCTATTCTATTCTATTCTATTCTATTCTATTCTATTCTATTCTATTCTATTGTTTTTAGATGTTATAGCCAGAACACTTTAATAGTCTTCACATTGTTTTAATGACATATGGTTCCATTTGCTTTGGACACTAACACACTGTACACATGTTTGACTTTATTTATTTATTTATATGTTCAGCTTTAGATCATTATACTTGGAGGACATTTCAGAGCCTGGACTTGTCAGGACTAGGGAAACCTAAATCCTTTCTAATACCTCGTACCTTGTCTGTGTAAACATCAGACATGTCTCAGACTGTCAGCCGTTGAAATAGCAGTTTCACTAACAAGGGGTTGTTTTTCCTGTGAACGACGGTTTCACTGAACACTGTTTCAATATATGTGAGGGCTTTGTGTCACATAGACAAGTGAAAACATGGAGATGGAAGGAAAAGTCGAGATTTCATGAACCATTTAATCAGATGTGTGGCTCTGTGATAAATATGACAAGCATGAACAATTGAAAACAGTCTTAAAACTTGCTGTGATGTACATTTTACTTTACCATTGGTTTGTTATTAATAAGAAAAAATCAACAGATGGACAGAACACTTGACCAATAAGACCAGACTGAGTCGTAGCAAAAACAAACAAAAATTTAGACCAAGGAACAAGAATTATTTTTTCCAAATTAGTTTTTCTCAACGTTTGACTTTTTTTTAAGTGAATGTTCACCATTTGTTGCAATATTATCCTCTGCATTTTTAATTTTTAATCAAAAAGTAAGTATTTTTCAAGATTTAATTTGCTGATCATATAGAGTTTCATAAAAGCTAAGAAAAATGGAATTTTTAGCAAAATATGTCAGTACATGAACATAAAAACAAACATGTATGACCGCTGTCATTTATGAAACTACATGGGAAATACTTTTGAATCAGTGTTGCAGAAAAGGAACGTGTTTCCAGAGGTTTTTAAGAGCAGCATTTATTGTTTTCTTTCTTTTGTTATTGTGCATTTATTCATTTTCAAAAAGGCAAAAAAACCCAAAAAAACATTTTGCTGTTACCAGAAACATTTTCTAACATGAAACTTCAAAATGTGAATTAAATATACAGTATTTATAATAACCACTCATACATTCTGAAATAAAAAGTACCTTTTATCCCCTCGGATGTACTTTACTTAGTATTTTCTCCTTTTTTACTGACAATAAGAGGAATAAGAAAGATTAAAAGGAATGAAGGCAACAGTTATTTTTTAAAATACGGCTGTAAAATGTAAATTCTCTGTGAGCATAACTGCAGTTATTTGAAATTTCCTCTTCCTCTGCAGCTATTTTAAATCTTTATTAAGCATATTTTATTAATTTTCTCTTGCTTTATTAGTTTGTTGGTTTTCATGTACATGGAAGAAGTTCTGAAATAAGAGTATTTCCAGACAGAACATTCTAAAAAGGTTCATATATTTTTAGTATTTATATTTTTTTACTACTTTTTTAGCGCTATAAGCTCTTTGAAAATGCACCTTGTTTATTTTATGCTTCAGATTTTATACTTCTGATCTTTTTTATTGATTTAACTTGGAGACAAATGGATTTGCTTGTAGTTGTTTCATTGATTCATGCTGGTGATTCTAAACCTTGGAGACGTTCTGAACTAGGATGAGCCACTGAGTGGACTTTGGGGTCAGTGTACTCAGATACAGACTGGAGTATGCTGTGTGAAAACACCCTGAATCCCTCTGGCTCTTTATGGGTCGTAGCTTTGCAGGTGGAGGTGAATAATCAGACCAGAGTGGGCATGTTGAGAGGGACACAGCCCCTGTATCCTTTTTTTTTTTACACAAAAGATTTAAATATGCAGAATCTCCCTATAGAGCAGGTTCTTGCATTTTCAGTGTGGTACTATGGGTGAGGCAGTATTGGGTCGTTTCTCCCACAGGTGTGGTTTTCATTGAGTGGGGTCTGAAAGTCCATGTCCTGGAAATTGTCAGAGAGGAATTTCATCTGGAATATTAATGATTCAGGGAAGAACTGGCTTGTTTTCCATCATAAAATGTACTTGTAATACTTTTAATAAATTGTATCAGTGTGAAAATGTAAAGGTGGAAGGAAAAGTTTAGATTTGATATAAAACCTAAGAATCTTTTACTGCAGATGGGTCCCTGTGACAATGCCTCTACTCCCTGGTCCCTTCATGCTCAATCAGTCCTTTTAAGCATGCTTGTGTGTGTGTGTGTGTGTGTGTGTGTGTGTGTGTGTGTGTGTGTGTGTGTGTGCATATGGGTTGTACTAATTTTTAAATTTTTAATTTATATGTAAAGCACTTTGTGCTACGTCCATACTGTATGAAAAGTGCTATATAAATAAACACTGATTGATTAATTGATTGATTTAATTGGTTCAGCAATGAATTAGAATTGGCAAAATCCATTCAATACAACCTTAAACACTTAAAAGAAGCTTTTCAATTAAAAAAAAGTCAAAAACAATCTGTAACATCTAAAAACTGATCTAAATCTAGGTGTTTCCAACAAGCATGTACAAATATAGTTAATCAACTCACAGCTGACTTTTCCATTCATTTGTAAATTACATTAGTACTTAGTCACTGCTGAAATAAGCAGTCTCAGAGTTTCACCTTAGAATTAATCATAGAGTTTATCATACTGAGAGACTTGCAGAAGTGATTAATCTACCAATCATGACAGATACTACCTCTGACATCTGACCATAAACAAAGGAAACAAATTACAATATAATAGATTTGTGTGTACATAGCACTTTTCACTGATAGTGTGAATAAATCTTCCTGTCTGTGCACTGTTATCTTCTTGTCCTGTGATTATATGAGCACTATCTGAGACTTTACAAAGTCAAGTCCTTAACGTTGTCAGTTTTGCTCTATGGAAGCTGTTACAGTTACCAATCTGTGAGAAAAGAGTGTGATCACATGTTATTGTTTTTGTGACTATTAATCAAATAAAAGTTAAAACATTATTAAGCCAATGATATGTGAAGAGATTGGAAATAAAGAGAGTAGAGTTTTCAAGTATCTCTACTTTAATTAATTTATATTAATTAATTTATCTTATTAATTTTTATTTTACTTCCAAAATTTCATCACAAATATAATTTTAATGAGTGCTTATAACTTTTACACAATTATCTGTATGTCAGCTGGACAAAAGAATATATGACCTTTTGCCACTTCTGCTTTTTTTGCATTTATTAACTTTAAATTTTTAGAAAACTAACTTGTTGTATAAAATCTACGAGACTTTATATTTTATACAACACAAAAAAACATAAATGGGTTGATTCTGTGTTAGAAACTTAAATGTCACATTTCTTCCACGCTTTGACACATCAGCTGGTTCAGCTTTGTCACGTGATCATTGTGTTTACATTCTGTGGGAGAAGCATGTGGCTGTCCTCCCTTACTCTCTCATTGGTCAGATGTCACAGAAGCTCCTCCCCCAGGCACGGAGCAGTTTCAAATCTGTGGAAAATACCGCAAATTAATCAACATGTAAAAACTAATAATCAATTGATCTGACGCGAAATGGTGTAGGAGCGCGTGCCGAGTCGTTACAGCTCGACCGGAATGAACGTAAAGTCGTTTTTTACGTCAAAAAACGTCTTAACGGCTCAGCGTCCGTTAGAAGTGAACGTAAGCTGGGGTGAAACACGGTCAAAGAGACTCCCATACAGCTTTAAACACTCTGAATACGGTGTTTTATCGAGGAGGAGGGTGTATTCGCTTCATTTTATCACTTTAGTGTTGTGTGTTTGTTAAAACCCCCGCTCAGTTTGAACATTTAGCGCGTTTCTGTGAACCGGGCTCGGGCATGCGCAGTGGGCGGGGGCAGCGGGAAGATGCGGATATAAAGATTGGCGCCGGCGCCACAGCTGATCCATTCATTCATTCTTCAGCCAGAAGGTAAGATCACCGAGCTCAATTGCACTTTTATCAGCTTTAGAGCCATCTTTCCTCAAGTAACCTGCACCTACCGCCTGTATTGTGCTTGCAAGCGTCATTTTAGCGTTTAAGTTTTGTGTTTAGTGGCTTTAAATCCGGAGTGCAGCTAAGTTTCGTAATTTGACTTGTATTGCACTCAGTTTAAGCGGGGATGTCAGTGTCATTTTAACATATTCGATCTACGTTAACATGCTTGAGCCTTTGCATTTCATCCAAGACCTGTTTTTAGAGCAAATATAGCACTTTAGTGGAGGTTGTAGCAGCTTAACTCAAAAATTAGTTTTTTATTTTTTTTGCCCATTTCTGTCTTTGCACTTTTTAAATAATTAGTCTCAAAGGCGTATTAGGCTCTTAACATGCATTTCTGCAACTTGGTAATTTTTGTCAACCATACCCAAGTAGCTGGTTATTGTTGACCTAGTTAGCAATAACTGGGCTAAGTTTGCTAATTACTGTAGCTGCACTCCTCAGCTTAGCCCCACTGGAGTCTGTCTTTTGTCACATTGGGAAGACATTAAGAGCCTTGCGGTGCTGATATGTGAATCTTGGGAGTCTAATCCACTAGATGCCAGGGTTATTGGTGTTTGTGCTTGAGTTTTAGCGGTCATTTCCACTTTATAGAACTGGAGGAGTTTCTGAGAGGCAAGGCTCAAATCGTCCCGCTTGGCGCTGGGGAAATTGGCGCGTCTTTAAGTTTCAATATCTGTATAACGTTCATATTTACGGCTTTTCGCACCATTAAACTACACCAAGTCTATATGGAGACGTTAGATTACCTTATGGGGATGAGAAACGTGGGTTGAAACTTGGCATTTCTGAGCTTTTTTGTTCGAAATCGAGCGGACAATCAGCCCCCCTCCTTTTGGCTCCACTTGCAGAACTAGCTTAGTTCTTGCTAGTTTAGCTGTTTTTAATACATCACGGTTAAGTCTGTATGACTTAATAATCAAATACTCTATTACAAATGTTGAAGAAGTAGGCTTTTACATCGATTAATCGGCCATTATTGCCTCTGTCGTGATATATTTTACGGAGGTGGAAGTATCTGCTGTTATCGGCATAAACAGGACGTGTGTCTTAATAAACACTTGCTAGGTGTAATATTTCAGATCTTATGGTCCATGAAACTTTCTGTACTACTAGTGAGATGTTTGTTTTTACCTCTTTACACGTTCATTTTACTTGAATTAAGACCTAGAGTTGGCAGAATCCATCCTCAGTCCCAAAATGGCTCCTGGACTGTATCTGATTAAGTAAGGAGTGTTAAATTCACTTAAAATGTAATGTTTACACTCTTTCTTTTGCAGTTCAGCCTGAAATACATTCAACATCATGTACAGGACAAGAAACAGGTACACAGCTCATTTCATTTTCATCATTAAAAAGTGTTTTCTAACAGTAAATGTTTATAGAGTTGACCCTTGTAGTAATTTAATACTCATTTTCTGCTTTAAACCTATTGATGCATGACAGTTTTGATGTTGTTGAGCAAAAGTGATCTATTACAGCTGGGAACTCTATTTCCAACTAGAAGAAAAATGTTATATGTAACCAAACCATGGAGGCAAGCTGTAGGTTAATTTGTCTGTGTATTTTACAGGGGTACACTGCAAACCAGAAACCGCACCGAGCCGCTCAGATTGCCTCTGAAGAAGAGGAAACAGAAGGAGGTTTGTGATATTTATTTGCATTTTTATTTGTCTATCCATAATTTACATGATTGGAAGATGTAACTCCTCTAATTCTTGTTTCTCTCCAGCCTTCTAAGAAAATTCAACCTGCCACCAAGAAACAAAACTATGAAATACAGGTCAGTGTGTTCACATGATGTTAACTGTGTGTGAGAGACAGATAAGAGCGTGTGTGTGTGACAAAGTTATCACACCCTCCCCTCCATCAGCAGCAGCATTTAATATTCCTTGTAGAAAAGGAGACGGTGAACTGGTTCCTGTGTATTTTTGGATGAATTCTACAGCTGCATATGTTTGCTACTGAGCTCGTTTGCATCCTAATGTTTTGCGTCTTGTTTTTCAGAGGTGTTGGTCTCAGGATGGCGCCACCCCATGCGTCCTCATCGAAACCCCTCACAAAGAGCTGGAACCTGTGGACCAGTCCGGCTTCAAACAGTACATATTCAAAAACCTCTTCATCAAGCCCTCCCCCATCCCCCGCCTCAGGTTGGTGTCTCTGGACTTTCGCACCTCAATGAGCCACCAGTTGCTCACAGCTCCTCACTGACTCGTTCCGTCTTTTGTTGCTGAGCTGGTGCTCCACCCGACTGCATTCAGAGTTGGATCAGCCGACCATGCCCCATTTCCATCTGATATTCCGAGACTTAGTGGCCAGAATTTATTTACCAGAGTAAGAAAATTACTGGTGCTCTGTGGGTTCTTCTGAGACGCCTACTTAAAATAGTGTTGACTTTGATATATTTTACCTGGGTGATGTACTGAGGTGGAAAAGGGGCCAGAATTCCCAAATGTAAATGAGAACCTTAAAGCGATCCATCTTTAGGGCTTTTGTTTTTGGTGTACCCCTGTTCTTGATTGCTGATATTTATTTGGTTTGTGATGACACTTAGATCAGAGACGATGGTTCAGTACAATCCTCACCCATCCAGGGACTAAACTAAAGCCTTTTAAACCTACACATAACTGTGTTTGAGTGACTAATCAGATGTTTGCACTTGAAATGTATTCTTGCACCTTTGACTAAACTATACATTTGTTTTTCAGCTGGGCTAACTCGGATGATGTGTGGGTCAAAATGCTAAACAAGGAGCTCAAGTACGTTCACGATAAAAGCTATCTGCAGAAGCATCCCAAGCTGCAGCCGACGATGAGGGCCATTCTACTGGACTGGCTGTTTGAGGTGAGCATTAACGGTTTCACATAGTCTGTAGGCAGAGGCTTAAGAAGCAGGACAAAGTTTTCTTATGCTTTTGTTTGTGTCCAGGTGAGTGAGGTTTACAGTCTCCACCGGCAGACGGCCTATCTAGCTCAGGACTACTTCGACCGTTTTATGTTGACTCAGACAGACGTCAATAAGGACTACCTGCAGCTCATCGGCATCACGGCGCTCTTCATCGCTGCTAAGATGGAGGTGAGTTCATTGAGTTTCCCAGTATTGCTCATCTTTACTAGTGTTTTGACATTTGAGAGGGGAAGAAATGACTGACACAGAAGTCAGGTGTGTGTGTGTGTGTGTGTGTGTGTGTGTGGAATTTTTTTTTTTTTTTTTTTTTTTCCCTCCTATATGATTCAGTTCTGGGCTAATTCTGATTGTTTTATGTATTGTAGGAGATCTACCCTCCTAAAATTTTCGAGTTCGCTTACGTCACAGATGGAGCCTGCGATACTTGGGACATCCAGCGCACAGAGATTAACATTCTCCAGGTACAAAACCTGCTAAAATGTTGACTGTTTTTGTCATGATTCATTCATTCATTGCAGGACTGAAATTGTTTAAGAAGTGGTAAATGTCTCAACAGGAAAATTGGGATTAGTTTTACATTATGATGCCACAGAAATGGGATTTCTTATTCACTGACTTGAATTTACTTAACTTTTAAAAGAAAAGATTCCTTCAAGTCACAAGAAAATGGTTTGATTTCTAATCCAAGTGCTGTGGTGTGTCTGCAGGCATTGAAATGGAACTTGTGCCCAGAGACGCCCATCTCGTGGTTGAACCTTTACGCTCAGGTTGAGGCTCGGAAAGATGACTCTGAAGATTTTCTGGTCCCTCAGATCTGCCCAGACACCTACATCCAAATCACACAGGTAATGACAGTGTGTCTGCACAGGAACCACACATCCACCTGCTGTAGTTCTGAGTCTCTGCCTTTGTTGGAATTTTAATTTGTCCATATAAAGTGTCTTAAACTGACTTCTGACCTTCTGTGGCAGCTGTTAGACCTGTGTATGCTGGACATCAACTCTTTGGAATACAGCTACAGTGTCCTCACAGCAGCTGCCTTCTGCCACTTCTCCACATTTGACATCGTCCATAAAGTTTCAGGTATGTTGACTTCACTTGCGCTGAAATTAATTAAAACCTGTCTTGTGGCTTTAAAATGTCTCACCAATTTTTCTTCATCACAACCTTCAGGTCTGACATGGGAAACCGTGGCCCCCTGCTACCGGTGGATGAGCCCCTTCATGGATGCTCTGCGATCTGAACCCAAACCTCAGCTGAAGAGTTTCCCCAAAGTGAAACCTGATGACCGACACAACATTCAAACCCATGTGGCCTACTTGGACATCATGGTGAGAATGAAGGAATGCATAAAGCACAGATATTACATCAGAGTTCAACCTCCACAAATGCAAAATCTTAGAAAGCAAAGCCTTAAGCTACTAAGTACATCTGAGAGTGAATGCAGTGACAGCTGCACATCTGAACACGACATCCCTACAAGCAAATACTCCAGTCACAATGAGTTGAAAGACTTTCCCTCTGCCAGTGCTGTATGTTGTCCCTGTTCTGATTCTACCACCAGTGACGTTCATCCTATTTTTAACTGTTAGAGGTTTTACTATGACCTCACCTCTTCTCTGACTGATTCTAATGGTCTTTTCTTGTTTTTACAGAAAAAGGTACAGGAACTCCACTCCAGCAGTCCCGAACCCCAGCTCTCCCCTTTACCTGTAGGTTCAGTCCTAACGCCACCCAGCAGCACTGAGAAGGCTGCAGTCACTGAGCAGCACAAACAAACACTGAGCAGTACCTGCAAAGCCTGAATGTCCCGCTACCTCCTGAGCAACAGCACTGTTTTAGGAAGTTTCATGTAGCATGGTCTGGGTTGTCTTAAACACTAAGATTGGACTTTGATAATATGAGCTGGCAGGGTTTTGGTTTGTCTTTTCTGTTGAGTGGAAACTCGCCGTGTTATCTGGGAGCTGAACTGGTGCTGTTGTGCATTAAATGGTGCTTCAGTAGAGTCTCAGGACACTGAAAGCAGCAGACTGTCCATTCTCTGCTTGTCCTTTCTAAGCGACTGCTGTTCTGCAGCACGAGCCATTGTCTTTTGTGTTTTTGTTTTTTCAAACGTCCTAAACATTGAGAGAAGGAAGGGTTGTGTGTGTGTTTTTTTTTTTTTTTTTTTTTTTTTTTTTTTTTTTTTTTTTTTTTTTTTTTTTCTCTCAAGTCTGCAACTTGGTTGCACATTATTGTTACATTCCTGAGAAACTTGACTTGCGTAGGAAACCTTGCCTACCACTATGTAAAGTTTTTGCTTTTTCATTTTTAAAAAAGTGGTATTTATTTAGTATGTAAAACAAAACTGTGCATATGTTAAAAGAAACAGATCTTTCAGCAATGAATGAGCTCAGTTTGATCACTGCCAAAGGCGAATGCTATTTATGACTTAGCTTTGACACCAGTTTTATTACAGTTCTAATTTTGTCCTTTTAGTGCCTTTAAATGAATATGAACTGTACTTGAGACATTCAATAAATGTGACTGTAAAACTGATGCCTCCAGTGAACAAAACATGTAAACTGTATCTAGATAGAAGAAAGTGTTTTTTGTAAATATAGCAATTCAAAAATGTGTAATTTCTTATATTATATTGTTTTAAATAAAAAGTGAACATGAATATTGAGGGT
Organism: Ostorhinchus rueppellii; assembly: GCA_030068375.1. NCBI lineage: Eukaryota > Metazoa > Chordata > Actinopteri > Kurtiformes > Apogonidae > Ostorhinchus > Ostorhinchus rueppellii. Next base: position 21,101,897 of record JAQQZY010000009.1, on the reverse strand, counting down.
TTTTTTTTTGTTTTTTTTCTCCTCCTGATGTAGCGCTGCAACCATAACTGTTTGACATCTTGAGTCTGTTTACTGGAAGTGTCAGCATTAGACAGAATGCTTTATCCATATCACTATTAGTACTACAGTTGAAGTGACTCAATGTATTTAAAGGGTAGGTACCTCCAAAGAAAAACCGTTTGCAGGACAGTCTGTCCTTAAAGCTGCACTAATGGGTCTAAGGTCTAGAAAAGTATATTGAAATGGATTTGGTTTGTCACATGCAATTATAACTGCACCACGAAATTTTATTTTTGTACCTGCTACCGATACGAACATTGAAAAAGAAATGCACAAAATATCTATAAGAATGCACACCAGATTCTAATCAGTCATCTATGTATATATTTTAATGAGCAGTTTGACAGGTTATAGGTCAGTGCGGTGTGATTTTATGAAGCAAATATATCAATAATCCTGCTGTTTGTTTCTGCACATCAGGTCTCAGTTTAGTGACAGTTTAGTTTCAGAGCCTCCAAATGTGTGGCGTTAACGAAGAAAGCACTCAGACGTGTGGAGGTTCTTCCTTCATGAGTCGACTCACACGCATGAGATCAGCAGGTCAGTGTAAACGTACATGTAAATGCAGGAGCTTCAGCAGAAACAAAGGCCAGAATAGTGACAGACACTGAGAGAGAAGAGGCCTCTGTGTCGACCGGCACCCCCCAAACTCCTGCAGAGTCTGGGCATTGTTGGGCTTTGTGTCGCCTGGGGAAGCGTGGCCTCGAGACACACACACACACACACACATATGCACACATACACACACATATGCACATTTCATATTCCTAACGTTCATCATTGAAATCCATCTGAAATGAAATGTAAACTTTCACTTAAAACATCTGAATCCAGTGTCAGAAGATGAAGTTAGAAGTACAACACGGCCATTAAAAATACTATTACTGTACTGCAATAAAAAGTACAATAAGAGAAATATTTTTAGTTTTTTAAACTTTCTGTTAATGTTGTGTTTGAGGCAAGGCGATGTGTCCAAAGATGTTATCACAAGAAACAAATATCAGTCATTATCACAGTTTTTTTCTGTTTAACAAATTGTTTTTGGATCTGAGAGGAGAAGAAAAAACACATTTATATATTATTAGTAAAGAAGGGGAAAAAAGATGAAGATACATTGTTTTTATAACCCTTGGGGTAGCCCTGCACTAAACTGGATGGATGGATGGATGGATGGATGGACAGATGGATATGATGATGGATGGATGGATAATAGATGGATGGATGGATGGATGGATGGATAATGGATGGATGGATGGATGGATGGATGGATAATAGATGGATGGATGGATGGATGGATGGATAATAGATGGATGGACGGATGGATATGATGATGGATGGATAATAGATGGATGGATGGATGGATGGATGGAGGGATAGATGGATGGATGGATAATAGATGGATGGATGGGTGGATGGATGGATGGATGGATGGATGGATGATGGAGGGATAATAGATGGATGGATGGATGGATGGATGGATGATGGAGGGATAATGGAT
>JAQQZY010000009.1:21088233-21100008 GCA_030068375.1 Ostorhinchus rueppellii | reverse complement strand
TCTTTCTTTCTTTCTTTCTTTCTTTCTTTCTTTCTTTCTTTCTTTCTTTCTTTCTTTCTTTCTTTCTTTCTTTTTCATTCTTTCTTTCTTTCTTTCTCTCTTAATTTCTTTTTCTTTGTTTCTTTCTTTCTTTCTTTCTTTCTTTCTTTCTCTCTGTCTTCTTTCTTTTTTTCGTTCGTTCTTTTTTCATTCTTTCTTTCATTCATTCATTTTTTCTTTCTTTCTTTCTTTTTTCGTTCTTTCTTTCTTTCATTCTTTCTTTCATTCTTTCTCTTTCTTTTTTCTTTCTCTCTGTCTTTCTTCTTTCTTTCTTTCTTTTTTCATTCTTTCTTTCTTTCTTCTTTCTTTCTTTTTTGTTCTTTCTTTCATTTTTTCTTTCTTTCTCTTTCTTTTTTCTTACTTTCTTTCTTTCTTTCTTTCTTTCTTTCTTTCTTTCTTTCTTTCTTTCTTTCTTTCTTTCTTTCTTTCCAAACACATGTGGCCAAAATTCTCTTTAACATAAACAAAAGCATCATTGTAATAAATCCATCAGACATTTACATCAGATTTTACACAAACATGTCAAACAGCGTACAAAAGTGTCCGTCTTATCGTGAAAGATGCTTTAGTCTCGGTTTAATCCACATTTGAACTCTTGAACAAAAACCCCTCTGGATCTCCGCCTCAGACCAGAGCTGTCAGTCTGTTCCTACATGGCTGTGGCTCCAACATTTCCTTCAGATGTGAATCTTTCTGGATTCTTGTCTCCACAGACTGCCTCCCCCTGCAACAAACACCTCATGTTATAACCAGGGATCAGTAACGTGTGCATTCCAACAGAGAAAACCAAAGAAAACCACTGGGAGCTGTGGGGAATATATAAAAATACCCCTCTGACCTCAAAGACGATGCTCTGCAGCTCCAGACTTATTCAAATGATCTTATTTAATGTTCACATTTCTGTCAATAAATCAAAGGTGATGAGTCTTGATGCCTGGGATTTTACCACCAGGGGGCAGTGATGACCCCAATAAGTGCTTTAAAACAACTCACAGATCCCTCACTGTTGGGTGAGGGGTTATTACCTCCGCCAAGGAGGTTACGTGTCAGCCGGAGTTTGTCTGTCTGTCTGTTAGCAAGATAAGTCAAAAAGTTATGGATGGATTTTCATGACATTTTCACAGATTGTCAGAAATGGGGTATCCTACAGATGATTACATTTTGATGGTGATCCGTACATTCAGTGCCATCTAGTGGATGAAAGTACAAACACTGCCTTAGCGGAGGTCTGTGCTCTCCAAGTGCTTCTCTAGTTATTATTATTATTATTATTATTATTATTATTATTATTATTATTATTATTATTATTATTATTCATTTATTTATTTTACCAAAACTTCATTTTTCACAGCACTTTGTGTGGTCTTACATATAGCCCCCCTCCCTGTCAAATGGTTTGAAACACCTTAAATAACTCAGAAATGACTCATTTATGCCTGTGGGATTATCAAGAAATGTTTTAGTGTGAATTAAAAACTTTGATCCAAATGTATTTTTTCAAAGCGTATACTACAGCCTTACATTTGACCATTGGGGGGCAGTAATGACCCACTGAAAAATAATTTGAAACACCTTTAAATACTTTAGAGGTGACATTGATGCTTTGGGAAGAATAAATAACTGTTTTTATGTGAATTCAAAAATTTGAAAACTTGTCATTTTTCAGAGCATATACTATGGCCCTACATTCAACCACCAGGGGGCAGTGAGGACCCTCTGATAAATGGTTTGAAACCTAAACACCTCTTAGATGACTCACCCCCCCCCCCCCCAATGGGAGGCAAGAGGTATTGTTTTTGGTTCAGTTTGTTTATTTGTTTCTTCTAGATTGCATTTCCAGATTGCCACTGACTCAGAATAAATCTGATTACATTTTGGAACAGCAGGTTAAAGTTCAAAATTTTAATGAATTTTTAAAAAAAATTTCTTTCCATTTACTTATAATGGGTGAAATTTCAAATGTTTGCAGCAGCAAAACTATTTGTTGAATTCATAACAAATTGGGTTTATAGATGACCACTGACCCCGAATAGACGTAGTTACATTTTGAGAAAAGTAGGTTGAAGTTCAAATTTTTAACAAATTTTTTAAAATTATTTTTTTCTTCCTAAATACTTATAATGGGTGAAATGAACAAATGTAAAATATAAATATAAAAACATCAATTTAGTTTCAATTTGCATCCAATTTGGCACTTATAGAGGCAGTTGATATGCTGACATCAGCTGGATTGATGCCAAAATAAGCTACAATACATGAGGGGCGGGGTTTGTTGTGCCTGGAATCGCTTGTCTAGAAATTTTTTAGGCGATTCAAAATTTTTGATCCGAATTTCTTTTTTCAAAGCCCGTACTTTAGCCTTACATTCAACCACCAGGGACCAGTGAGGACCTTCCAGTCAGATGGTTTGAAACACCTTAAATAACTCAGACATGACTCACTGGTGCCTTGGCGATGATCCAGAACTGTTATAAGTGAATTATAAAAATTTAGACCAGCACATAGTCTAACCTTATGCTTGCCCAACGAGGGATGCTAATGACCCCTGACAAAATAGTCCCCCCCCAACCCCAGTGCTGTCTGCAGCCATGCCCTTATATATCTCACCGATCACTGATGTCTTGGGGATGATCTCGAACTACTTTCAAGTGAATTAAAAATTGATAAAACAGAGAAAACAAATCACTGCAGCGAACATTAAACATTTGGGGGAAAATCCATTTTATTAAAAGTCATATAGAAAAGGAATATTCCATGTTCACTGCTATAAAATGTCCATATGTTCTGTACATTATATCATACAGGATCAGCATCGCTTTGTGCTGAACAACGCGTTACACTCAGTTCTTATTATCAAACCCACAGAACAGGTCAAAAACACATTTGCTTCACATCGGTTTAGAAAAAGACACCTGTGTATTTCCATTTGGATGCATAGCTGAGTACAATTCATCGAGGGCTCACTCTGATTTTTAATTTTTTTTTTCCAGAAAAAATAAAAACCTCGGAAACACATCCTGAAAATCCAAGTAGCTCAGCAGACTTTTGGATAAAAACACGAATACTTAAGAGTTATGTTCTGGGGTCGACTCGTTACCTGAAGTGCAATCACAACCACTTTAACACTTGTATCGACAGAGGAGTTTTATAAACTCTGATTGTACTGTTTGCTTGTCGGGAACACCTACTCACTCAGTATAAAACTACATTCATCAGGCGGTGTAATGATGACAGACCGGAGGAAAATAAAAATCAAAAACACTCGACGTGACTTCATCCAGGACATAAACGCAGCCACAATCATCTGTAAGGGGACGACGGAGCCTCTGGGAAGTTTTACAAAGGAGTACAAAAATAATCTTTAATCTGGAAACATACTTATCAAAGCTTATTTTACATGTTCAGGCTTTTACTTCTGTTTTTATTTACTGGCGAACAGCTCCATCAGTCTGGTCTGAAGCTTCGAAACCATCCTCTAGTGCAACAGGAAGGTAAAAAAGTGAAACCCAAAGCTGTTTTTTTTTTTAAAGTTTGATGAAATAAAATGAAAGAAATAAGTCCTGTTTTTGTGCCAAGGGTTGACACTGAAACTGTTGGGGAGGATAAAAATAATACAATGCTACATTAAAATGCCCTTAAAGAAGAACGCAGAGTTCTCTTAGTAAAAGACTCCAGCGTCAAGGCCTTAATGTTTTTGGTTTTATTATTTTACCCACAATGCTTCTGGTGAGGTTTGATAGTGAAATCCCTCTGGACAAAAAAAAGAACAGTTTCATCTCTGAGCAAAAAAAAGACAATTCAGGACCCACAAACTGCCAAAAAAAATCGAAATAAATACAGAATAATCAAATAAATAAACAAAAATGCAGATACGCTGCAGAAATCTGGACCAGATCTTGGTTTTAAAGGAGCATCTCAGAGTTTCCTGTGTGTTTCCAGCTTCCGTCAGACAACAAGAGTTTGTGTGAAGTTGAAAAAACATCAGAGTTATTTCAGACTAAACATGAAAAATCACCGGGGTGCTCCTTTAAACTCCTGAACATCTCAGACGTCTGCAATGCATCACGTAACAACCCTCGAGGAAACGACCTCTGGAGGGAACGGAGCCGCTGCGTTCAGGTTTGCACCACCTGAGACTGACGTTCACATCACACACAAACACAGAAACATCTACCAGGAGAATCACTGCTCTTTTACGCTGTATTTGTACATGTCTAACTGGTTTGGAGCTGTCATTTGGGATTTTTTGTGTTCACTTTTATTTGTACGGAATCAGATGTTTAACCATAAACTCAAGTTGGACCAAACCAGACTTGTGCTCCTAAAACTTTATTTCTGTAGCCTCTATCTTTGGTTTATCGCATATAAAGGACTTGTGCTTCAATCAACAGACTTTTAACGGAACACACGGTCACTGATTTTGTCTAAACTTATATTTCCTTCTGACACAATTTTCTTTTCACTAAATATCACATACACAGGAGTTTGTTTCTGTTGGGACTTAAACTGATATGGAGAATGTCAGACACAGAGGCTTTAGTTTGTCACAAAGATGAACAGCAATGTTGGTTTGGGTTTTGTTGTGACCGGTACCAGACTTGGGTTCTGCACAGTTGAGTAAAACCCAATTAGAATCAGATCAATGTGGAAAGTATCAAAGCAAACGGAACTAGCAAAGCACTCTGAAAGTGCAGACCTCCGCCAAGGTAGTGTTTGGACTTTTTTTTTTTAAGGTAGTGTTTGGACTTTCCTCCACTAGACGGGTCTTAAATGCAGCTCTGAGCATATGAGGTAAATAACTGTTAAAATAAAGATAATATTACAACAAATCCTAACTAGAAAAGCACTCAGGGAATGCAGACCTCCGCCAAGGTAGTGTTTGTACTTTGTTTTTCTTTACCTCCACCAAGGAGGTTATGTTTTTCCCAGGGTTTGTTTGTTTATTTGTTTGTTTGCAACATAACGCAAAAAGTTATGAATGGATTTTGATGTAATTTTCAGAATATGTCCACTCTGGTTTGAAGGTAGTGTTTGTACTTTCCTCCACTAGATGGCGCTGAATGACCTCATATGCAATTCAGTGCCACCATGCCCTATGTCGCAATGATAAAGAACCCTTTAAAAAAATCCTGGATCCAGACGGTGATCCGGATCACCTGCAAAATGTAATCATCTCTTCCTTGACCCAAAGCGAACATATCCTGACAATTCCAACAAAATCCTTCCATAACGTTTTGAGTTATATTGCTAACACACAAACAAACAAACAAACAAACCCTGGCATAAAAATAACCTCCTTGGCGGAAGTAATGACTTTCCTCTGATTTAACAGTTGGATTTGTTCCCTAGTGGACTGGTTCAGCATCTCCAATTTTTTGCACATAGATAAACTAATTATGGTTGCAACAATCCTCTAAAATTGTCTGAATTTGAATTATTTTTTATCGATTTATGTAAAATTTTCTCATGAGAGGACCCCAAACCACACAGTCACATGTTTGGGTCTTCAACAAATCTTTATATGTGAAAAAAACTAACAAAAACCATTTTTAAGTCGTATATTCCTTAGATTATGCAGATTTTACCAGTTCATGTTTCTTTCTCCTAAATGTGACCATGATCTATATTTTGCTTTTTTTCTTCTGTTCAGACCAGGTATAGTTTTTCGATGTTAACGGCTCGACAGTTTCGACTGAGACTCCAGAAAAAAGTGAAATATAATTACAGTAACAGAAGACAAAATGAAGGTCTTTAGTGTGACCATGAGCTACTGCAGGTCAAACATGAGTCCAATTATCCTTTTACAACTGCAAGGACTTAACAAATATGAAGAAACCTGTATATCCAGAAGTGGATGGCTAGTTGATAAAAAAAAAGAAAATATGGCAATGTTTATATTTATAAACTCTCCCTTAAAAATGAGAATAACCTGAACACATATGAACAACCTGAAACGTATAAAGAAAAGTAAGTGCAGTTTTACCATGAGGCCTGTTACTAAATGTATTCTGCCTCAGTATATTTGCACAACTTTAATCTGTAAAATGTAATGCACGTGTCTATTATTAGCTAAAGTAAAAATTTTAGTTATTTTTGTTTAGAAATTTCAATTTGTTCATGTTATTTACATTATTTCTAAAAGGTTAGTTTGTTAATAAGCACATTTTCATAATGTAATTTTACTTGTTTTCACTCTAAAACATGGAGAAAAGTGTGAAGTTGACATTCTTTACAGGTTATTATTATTATTATATTATTATTATCCTGGTCTGACCCACTTGAGATCATATTGGGCTGATCTAAAAGATGTCTGACATCCTGGTCTGAATGAAACCCTGCTTGATGTTCATTGTTTTAACCCCTGCAGTGACTGGTGGACCCGTTTTCTCCGTGTAAACCTGAAGGCAGCAGCTCCCCCCCCTCGCTCTCAGTCTGTGTTTTCTGCGTCTGAGTGTGGCGCCCTCTAGTGGTGCAGCGGCAGTGGTTCGTGGCTGTGGCTCCTCTGTATGTACTCCACTGCCTCCCTGTACGTGAGGGTCAGCTGTGGTCGGTCGTACATGTCGCTCAGAGCCTGAAACTTGGGGCCCCATCTGGACAGGGTGTCGTAAACAAACCCCCCTTCGTCATCGTCCTCCTCCTCGTTATTTACGTTATGATGTGACGCCGCTGATCCCAGGGAGCTCAAACTTCCCGCCATTGACCCAGATCCTTCCACGCACCACACGTGGTAGGCGTCTGGCGGGAAGGCCTCACCATCGTTGTCGGCCTCCCAGATGATCCGAGCCACGTAGCTTTTAAAGTCCACGTGGGAGCGCGAGGGTGGGGCGGTGTCCATGTACCCCCCCGCCTCGCTCAGCTCGATATCCCGTCCTGTGTGAGTGGCGTAGTTGGCGTAAGGGGAGTCTGAGGCGTAGCTGGCGGCATGCTGATGGTGGTGGTGGTGGTGGTGATGGTGATGGGGCATGCTGAGGTACGGAGCTCCAGAGCTGCAGGAGGATCCGGACGGGTGGACCTCCTCCTGAGACCCCGGGGAGGATTTAATGAGTGGAGCGGTGGTGCAGGATGATGACTGGGACAAACTGGAGCAGAGGGGACGCTTCAGCTCGGTGATATCGTATCCGTTCTGTGGAGGAGAAACAAAGACAAAAGAAGAATCAGCAACGGTTTGAAGGCAGTGAAGACTCACCGCTCAGAACACGCCAGGTTTTTCGGTGAAATTTTGATGCAGACATATCATCACAGTCTGGATGTTTAATTTCCAGGCGATAGATTGAAATGACTTTTTTAGTCTCGTGGTGTTGTGATCATAAGGTGGTAATTATTCTACAGATAAGTCAAATGAAATTACATTCAATATAATTTAATTTGTTTCAGTCACCTAATTTATTTTATGTGACCTATTGAAGAAAAATGTTTAAGTTGATTCAATGTTTTACTTTTGACAGTGTGCCTTTACACATACACTGCCTGGCCAAAAAAAAAAAAAAAGTCACACATGCAATATTTCACTGCAACATCTATTGTTTTGATGACAGGAGACATTCACTGACATCTGTTTTGCCACATATTGCTTATGTAGTGTTGCAATAATGTTCATGATATTTTTTCCATTCATACTTGCATTAATTTGTGATTATTGATGATGGACAATCATCACGCTGCATCACGTCTTCATCACATCCCAAATTAGTCTAGATTTTGTGGAGTTCATCTATGTTCTCCCTGAACTGTTCTGTCACAAAAATGATGATCCTGATCAGTCCTGGTGTTAGAAAAATATGGTATTAGACCATTTCTCTGTAAATACTAAGGATCTAGAATAAGGGTCATGGATGAAAACGCTGTGACATGTCATATGTTCATACTTAGAGAGGACAATCTATCTGCCTGGCTCCATCCAGACTGGAGCCAGGGTAGTCTGCTGTGCTTGGGTAAACAGGCCATAGCGTAGATGGGAGGGGGAGCACAGGAAGGCAAGGCAGGGCAAGAAATACAATGACAGGGAAAACATTATAAAAGAGACATAATAACAGCAAGAAAGAAAGCAACACATAAAATCCAAAACACACTAAAAGCCTTTTAATCAAAGGCAGTAGTGAACAGGTGAGTCTTTAACCTGGACTTAAAAGAACTCAGACTCTCAGCAAACCTGATATTTTCTGGTAGTTTGTTCCAGATATATGGGGCATAGAAACTGAAAGCAGATTCTTCATGTTTAGTTCTGACTTTTGGAACACAGAGTACAGGAAGTACAATACCAGTTCAGTACATGTGAACCAATGTGCTTGGAACACCTTAGTATGTTTGACATGTGGACCAGTGGGTGTGTATCCATGTACTATATTACAGTTTAGACTTCCCAATGTTAGTCAGTCAGCTGCTGCACCTTGCTGTATGTGCTTGGGTCCTTGGCTGCAAGTAAATTCATATTGGTTCCTGAACCCAGTGACTCCGCCTCTTCTTTTCAGAAAGTCTTCTAACACCTGGCACCATCCAGTCTTTTTGACGTTAAAGACATGAGAGGACACTCACTGCAGTTAGAGTTCAAAACCAGTTCCAGCTGAAACATTATTAACCACTAAAGTACTTACTCATGGAAGGATCTGAACTATTTGCTGAGTTAAATCCAGTGAACGTCTTCTGGAATCCACACCAAATATGTTGCTGTGAAATTTTGCATGTGCTCCTTTTTTTTTTGGCCGGGCAGTGTATATGACACACTATTCAGACTAACTGATGTTCTGTCTGACCAAAATAAAATATACTTGTGTAGTTGTAGTGATGCTGATAACAGCCTGTCACTATGAAAAATGACAGTTTCAAGTGATACGTTTTAACATGACGTGTACCTGGTCCTGTTCTCCTCCTCCCTCTTCGTTGTAGTTCAGGATGTTTTCTCGAATGTCCTCCCAGCTTTCATGTTCGGCGGGGATGTGATAAACTCCTCGCTTTCTGAACTTGTTGCGGCTGCCTTTCTGGTTCCACACAGTCACGGCCACCAACACGGCTACAAACACACAGACAAAAACAGTAGGAAAGTGAACATTTACAGAGACAGGTTTGATTTAACAGTTAGAGTGAATAAATTCAGAGCTCATTTATAGGTTCAGTCAGTTATTTATGTATTTATATAGTATCTTAAACTACACAGTGGATAACTACAGTCTGTTTCTGACCTACGGATAAAACATTAACTCAGAAATAATACAAATGCAGGAAAAAAACAAAACATGAAAAGTTAAGTGGCTCTGACTTTCAGCTCAAATCTGCCCCCTTGTGGATAAAAGCTCTAGTTCTTTAAATAAACAACGATAATAGTGAGTGTGATCTGATGAATGTGTTGCATGTCACACCTCTGCAGTTTGACTGTTTGTTGTTACATAACTCAGATGTCTCTGCGTCAACAGTGTCAGATCAATATTAATGGAAAACATATGGATCTGAACAGTTACACAAGTTCAAAACGCTCTGAGAGGAGGTGGTTGATTTGACAGTTTATCAGTGAGTATGTTCACTATAACACTAATATGTCACAGCTGTCATGTAAACAGTTTATTCTGCTTGGATATTCTCTCTGTCTTTCTTTCTTTAAAAAAAGATAACAAATACATAAACAAGTAAATACAAATGAAATATAACAGTGCAAAGGAGGCCAAAAGCTTAATATGCTTATATAAAGGCCTCCCTTCATCAACTTAATTAAAAATTCAAATAAATAAAATAAACAAGAAAGATGTTAGATAATAAGTAAATGAAACAATATAATAAAACACAAGACAGTAAAAATGTACCATTAGATGACAATGCATGGATATGATTTAAAGATAGAGTTTAAAAAGAAGAAGTGAACAAGGAAACTCGGACAAAAATGTTCCCACTTGTGTTATTATTGTTTTATTTCCTTCAAAAGACTGGTTTTAAAGGGTTTATTTATCTAATGAAGTTTTGCTGGTTTTATGAATCATCATGTTTTCATTGTGAATGATGCTTTTTTTCCACAAATGGAACATTTTCCAACTAAAACCTTTAGCATATACTGATTTTAATCAAATTTTCCAGTTTTATGAGGAGTCTTTGTATGTGCAGGTAGGTAGGTATAGATAAATACAGACAAAAGTTCCTATTTCAGACAGAAGAAAAAACACATTTACTGTTAAACATGAGGAAAGATGATATAGACAGATATCAGATAAATGTGGAAATATCTAAAGGTGATGTCCTCAAGATGGAGCAGGTTGATTTCCCACAGTTTATTAATTTAACCAGGCACGTTACAGTAGATAAGAACTAATACTTTTCAATAATGACCTGGCCAGTGAAATGTCTGCCACCAGTAGAAAAGCATGAAAAAACACTGAAATACTGTTTTAACCAGAGTGTAGATGGTTGTACATGAATAGGAATACTAGTAGAATATCTTTTATCATTACTCATGAAAACAGCTTATTATGAATTTTGTGTTAAGGACGGTATTTAGTGCATGTGAATATATATATTCATTTATGGTCTCTAATAATTCATAGATAGAAGCTTTTTTTCATTTTTGTATCCTCAGAAAACATCTTTGGAAGTGCTTTGATTCCCATATGGTTCATGAGTTTAAGGAAAGGACTAGGGCAGCTGTTCCTCACCAAAGAAGACTAGCAGACACATGCTGATGGCCAGGATAGAGCTGGGGCTGAGGGCGGCCATGCGGTGACCTTTGACCTGACCCAGCTCACAGCGCTGACCCCTGAACCCCTCCTGACAGCGGCACCGGTAACTGTCAGGGGACAACGCCTGACAGACGCCTCCGTTACGACAGGATGAGGGTCCACAGGGTGACGGGACGCAGTGTGGCTGACCGGAGTCGTCTGTTACTGTCACCTGACCGCCGGGGCACCTGGGAAACAGCGGAGAGTTTAAGTAGAACGACAGACAACATCCTGGGTCAGATGGGATGTGTACATGTTTGTGTGAGTCTCCTACCTGCACTGGTGTTTCCTCCACAGGTCAATGCAGCGCAGTGGGCTGCGGCAGGGCTGAGAGCTGCAGGCGTTGCTGGAGCACCCCGGGGTGACGCCGCGTCTCTCCAGAACCGTCACCAAGTCCCGACTCTGACCGTCCAGAGGGAGGACCTGACCGTTAAAACGGACATCCCGCAGGCAGCCTGAGGGGAGACACAGGCAGTAGATTCCACTTTAGACAGATAAATATTAAACTACAAAAATAAAATACTAAATGACATCACATCCAAAAGACCAATGTTGAAGAAATGTTCTAGTTTTTCTTTCTTTCTGTTCAATGTCTGCTTTTTATGGTGATTCTTAACCTGTAAGTCTTCACTTCAAATCACTTGAATAATACAGTTTGGTTTGTTTTTCTTAGTCATGTGACTCTTGCCATAACAGGACACACCAGTGATGGTCACAAAGTTAATAAAAAGTTAATTTATTATAGCTTCCCACAAGCAATTCCAGTCAGTGAAGTTGTGCGATGAATAGCTGGTTTCAGACAACTGACCTAAATATTGTTGGAATTTCAACTTAATCGATGCCTTAATTATTAGGTTTTCTTTTTTTTTTTTTTTTATTTGCCAGGCTTGGAATGCAAAACTACGTATTTTTAATGCTGGCTGATGTCTTTATTTAATTAGCAAAAAAAAGGGCTATGTGCTCTCCTTTATTATTGTAGTGTAAATATTTAGTTAAAATAGCTGGCAAAGAGAAGCAGAGTTGCTCTATATGGCTGGTATTC
>JAQQZY010000009.1:21067113-21077688 GCA_030068375.1 Ostorhinchus rueppellii | reverse complement strand
CCCAAGCTATCCTGAAAATTTCATTGAAATCCGTCCATAACTTTTTGAGTTATTTTGTACACAGACAAACAAACAGACAGACAAACAGATAAACGCCAGCAAAATAATAACCTCCTTGGCGGAGGTAATGATGGATGGTTATATGATTTACACCCGAATTAACGGATTAAGAAAATGATTGTGAGTTGTAACATCAAAATCTTTCTGTGATGATCATATTCAACTCTTTTTTTTTTTTGTCCCAGAAGCAGATACAAATAAATCTATTTATTTAAGTCAGTTACACATTTTAGTTGCTATTTAAATTGCTTCAAGCAACTAAAAACATAATTAAATATAGAAATAAAAAAGTAAAAAGGGTAAAATTTTTGGTCTTTTGTAGCTTTCAAAATACTGATGGCTGAAGATTCACTATTGAAGGACAGAAATGTAAAAAACAAACAAACAAAAAAACAGAATACAGCATCTTAAGATTAAAATAAAGTGCATTTTATAAAAAAACAAACAAACAAACAAACATATAATTGAGCTTCTTGATAGGTTTAAAAAACAACTGAAATTCTTTGCTAGTTTTGCAAAAACTGAATGTAAAGTTGCAAAAAATGTTGGCAAGTCCTTTTTTATGGATACAGAGTGTTGGGTGACAGTGACGCAGAACAGAACAGAATTAAGTGAAAATAATCATGAGTAGCAGCAATAAAAGGATCCTGTCATGATCATTTTCACATTAATTCAAACACAGAAGGGGATTTTTTTCACACTAGAAACTGACACAAATAGCTTGTTTGTAAATTTTAAGCAGAATAAAATGAATTCTCCATTACAGAGCTGCAGTTTTTCTGACATGACAGTTATTTATAATAAAAGGAGACAAACAGACAGATAAATGTAGAGAGAAATCCAAACCGACAAACACTGTTAATTATTTAGAAATGCTGCATGTTGGAGTGTTAATGGGCTTTTTAAGGAACGGAGGAAAGGCTCATCAAGTGTCTGAGTTTGCAGCTGAGACGCCGCTCTCGATATTGAAACCATTAAAAAGATGTGACAATTCAAAGCGACTGAAACGTGCCCTCGCTCTTATTAAGTTGCTGAAACGTTTGACAGGTTTACTCAGAGTTAATCAGTTAACAAACAGATAAGACTCCTTATCAGTGCTGTCAGGTGAAAACTGAGCTGCAGCAGCGAAAACAGATTCTCACAGAGACAACGCTTTCTTATCTGGATATTTTATCCACAGGAATCAGTTCTGAAGCTGCACTGATCGACTGAACGTTGAGTAGTTGAGCTGTATTCTGAAGGAAATTATTTGTTTTCATGTCAACATTAGTATTTTCTGGATAAAAGTTAAAAGAGTAAAAAAAAAAGTAATATTTTTGTGGCTTTTTTCTAACCAACTGAAGCTCTTTCAGTCACTTTAGCTATAATTTCCACTGACCTGTACCCCAGGGGTCCGTCCTGGCAGGTGCCCCCATTGAGGCAGGGGTTCACCTGGTAGGTGGAGCATGACAGGTGTGTGAAGTCCCGCCCCCTGCAGCCGCATCGAGCCGAGGTCGAGGCCGGCAGCGACACCAGAGACACGTTACCGGAGCTGAGAGGAAGAGGAGACGGACCGAAGGAGACGTCAGAGCTGCAGCCTCCGGAACCGCTGCAGCCTGTGAACGGACAGTCGTCGACCCCCACCTGAGACACCGACACCCCCAAAACAGACTCCACCTGGGGTTAAGAGGTGAAAGGTCAGATTAATGATAATGAAAACACACCTGAAGTAAAAAACAACATGGACTCTACCTGTGGAAAAGGTTAAAGGTCAAATTAACAATTAAAAAACCCACCCCGAAATCTATAAAATAAATAAATAACAGCAACAAAATGAACTCCACGTGGGAAGAGGAAAAGGTAAAATCATTCTTTTAAAATGAAGATGATAGAAAACTTAAATATGTTAAAGAACATGAAAAATTACTACAATTCCAAGGAATACACCAGAAAGAAGGAAAAAAAACCCATAGGAAAATAAAACAAAACAATGTGAAATATGGAGTAAATACAATTAAATAATAAAAATAATATAAATATAAAATAATGAAATAAAGGAAAAATAATAATAAAAAGTATAAAATGATCAAAAACAATTACATTTGAGAATTATATTAAAAAAAATTAATAAATTAGTAAAATTTAAATTTCATCACACTTAAAAAAACATCAGCAATAAAATAAATAAATAAGAAACAATAAAAAAAAAAGTCATTGGTAAAACAATAAATAAAGAGAATTAAGAAAAATAAAATAAACCATTTGTCCTAAAGATAATGTTAAGAAACAAGATAAATCCTAAAATTTATATGCATCTTGAATAAAATATAAACAATAAAATAAAAAAAACTAAATATTATATAAATAACACAACCAACATACCATAAGTAAACTTAATTTCAAACTGATAAAATATAAATGAATAAAAATAAAATTCATGAACTAAAAGTAGATTTCATTATATTAAATTTAAGTATTTTTTTTTTTTTTTTAGAAAAAATCAAATATTTTCAACTCAAACAAACCAAGGAAACTAAATTCAACCAAACCAAAGAGTCGAATAAAACGACCATTAGATTAAAATCCAAGTCGAACAAACTAAAACCACAACAAAAAAACAAACAAAATCAATGAGACAAACTCTTGAAGTTCTGAGCTGTCTTTGAACACATCACAGCCTTTCAGAGTGTCTTCTATCTGACGTCTTCCTGAATAAATCAAACCCGTCTGAATTGATTTGATTTGTCTTAATGTCACTGATGCGTTTTGCAGTTTCTCCGTTCTGCCACTGTTCCGTTTCTTGTCATGTCGAATTCTCTCTTGTGTCGTTTTGTGTCTTTATGTGAGAGGTTTTCATCCCTTCCCTCAGGGTTTCCTGTCTCTCTCCAGCTGAGTTTATTTATGGTTTGGGAGTTTTTAAACGTCTTCACATGACACTGGGATCCATGGTGACGTTCACTCCTCGGGCTCAGATTCACATTTCACATCCTGTGTCGTCTTTATCTAAATCTGCTCAAACATTGTTCTTTTTAACCTCAGACAATTAAAGACACATTTTCACCGCAACATTTGAAGTTATTTATAATCAAACCTTTTTAAAGGCTTTGATTATTCACCTAAAATAAAATCAGCGTAAATAATCATTCACTACAGAGCACTGAATAACTACAATATTCACTGTATTTGGATGAATTATCATTAATTTGACATGGGCAGGATACAGTACACATCACAGCAGTACTATATTATAAGAACTAATTCATGTGTTTATACTTATCCAGATATAATAATCTGCTACTTTATACCACAGCTGGATGTGCAGTCTTAATTTGACCTTTTTAGTCAATATATTTATATTGTGTTATAATCAACTTTAGCTGCCCCAAAAACTGATCAAATGACCAAATATTTAGATCAGCATTACAGTATATTTAATCTTAAATGACAGATGAAAGAATAAAGGAGCATTCTGATGATTTTTCATATTTTTCAAGGTAAAGCACTTATTTGAAAGCAGTTACGTTATTTATGTATTATGTAATACACATAGAAAAATACAGATTTGAGTATTTGAGATTTGAGACTTGAATATGAAGGACTCCTCGCACCCCTTCCACAGCCTGTTCTCCTTCTTACCCTCAGGGAAAAGCTACCGCAGCCTGAGGTCCAGGACTGCACGGTTCAGTAAAAGCTTTTTTCCAACTGCCATTAAACTGTTGAACACATCTGTGGAATAAGGCAACACGGCTCCTCCCCTCAGGTGTAATTTTTTAGTGCAATTATGGTTTTATGTGGAATTATTTTAATATTTCTCTATTTGTTAATTGTTATATTAATATTTATACTGTGGTTTTAATCTATTGTGCTTTATGGTTTTAATCTATTGCCTTTTATGCTTTATTGCCTTACTTACTTCTGTAGTTATTGCAATATATTTCTGGGTGCAAAGGTGTTTTTATATTTCTTCTGTTCATGGAATAAGCCAATGAAACACAATTTCGTTCTGCACTGTACCGTGTTGGTATTGTGCCTGAATGACAATAAAGTGAATCTTGAGTTTTAACAGTGGTATGGGTGTGTTCATTTGTGATTTTACAAAATATCAACTGAATCTGGAAAAAAAAAAATGTTACTTTTCTATTCCGCAGCTTTTCATCTCACTGTACAGTCGCTCTCTTAATGCAATCATATGCTCGCTCGACCACCGTTGCTCTCTTCCTCATTCACAGTGAAGAAGAGGGGCCAAGATTGAACTGTTATATTTACAAAACATTCAAGAAATGTTATGTGCTTCACCTTTTAAGACCTGAAAATACTGTTTTAGTCGAGTTATTGATTATAGATTTGTTCGTGAGGGGTTAATTTAGCAGCAATGAAAGGCTAAACTAAGTGATTTTAATTGAATTTTTTTCACTTTTCCCTTATATAGTCAGGATTTTAAGATATTTGATACACCCACCTATAGATTCTTCATTTTCAGTTTTTCCTTTCTCATTAACTCAAATTCATCTGAGAGTTCAGATATTTTAACACGACCTCCGTACTGTCTATATGTACACATATGGGCGTGACTGTGAGGCACACTAACACGCTTCACTGGCCGTTTTCACCTTCTTCCTCTCAGATCAGGTTGTGCTGCTGCTCTCAGGCTTTTAATGCCCATCAATAATGTATTTCCACGTACATGAGTGTGAATGTGTGAATGTGCGGGTGTATCATATTAAGGCTGACGTGCACTGATTCCATGTGTTCGCTATGTCTTCAACCTCTCTTTGCGTGTGTTAAATGGCTACAATATGTGTTAAGTGTCTCTAAGAGGCTGCTGAGCGTGAACATGATCTTTAATTCATGTGAAGTTAATGTGTCATTAACTCACTTTGAGCACCCGCTGCTCCTCTCACATCAACTTCACAAACTTTGTTCTATATCCAATCTTCAGACCGGTTTCTGGTTTTATACTTAAAGTGATATTCTGTGTTTTTTTTTTTTTTTTTTTGAGAAACAGAACAACTAATCACCTTATCATTTTTCAAGACTTTTATTTTTGTTTTTTCTCAGATCATTTTTTTTTAAATCATCCAAATTCTCAAGGTTAAAATAAATATGAATATTTAAATGGAAAACTGTGTTAACTCGCCCACTTTTTAACGAATATTGTAAGCATTTAGAGGATGTAGGATATTTTCAGCTCAACTTGAAATTCAAGTTACAATAAGTGAAAAGAATCACATTTATTTCAAACTTAAAGACACGGAACTATTTGTATCACTTCTTCTATATGTAACCTTTCTTATGCTATTTACCACAAATTATAATGTTACCTTCTGCATTTTTCAGAGGAAATATGGTATTTTCCTATATTTAATTTATTGATTATGAGGATTATTAATAATTATTAGTAAAGTCAACGTTATTACATCAAAACTGTAGCAAAAGTGACATTTTCAACAAAATATGTCATTAACTGAATGTAAAAATGAGTGCCTCCTATCACTTTCATTTGTTAAATGAGGCTTACACTCCCCAAACCATTTGGAAAAAACACACCACCTGGCGTCAAAATATGACATCACGTAAACTCAAAATAGGGGCATGAAGAAAGAGAATGGTTAGACAATTAATATGAACTCAGTCGGAGCTAAATTGCCCTGATAGTTTCACAATTATGGTCAGAGAACCAATTTTCCCCACAAAACTCCACCTCGCGAATGAAAATGACACCTTATAAACTGTGGATGTTGGTGAGAAAATGGACATTATTAGACAATCACTTAGTTAGTTAAATAATTTGATGATCAATATGAACCAAATTTTATCTTAATCAGCCTATAATTGCTTGATTTACACTCAAAAAACTGATTTTCAACTAAAGTGCCCCCATTTGGATTTCTAAAACTCATAGAGAAGCTGAAATCAATAGGGTTCTTCCACTAGGGGTCCCTGATGTTGGTTATCAAAGGAGAAAAAATCCAACCAAATCTGTCCTAGATATTGTATTTACCCCAAAGACATCCGACAGTGGATCACGCTGCATTTGGTGCAAAACCATTATATCCACAAAATTTCATTTCAGGGATATAATGAGATAGGTTTTGTTGGTGAATAAATATTTCAGAACATTGCAGTGGTTCCATGTTCACTATGGAGCCTCTGAACGTTCAAATAGGTCATATGTGATGCCCCTGAACAGCTGAGAATCTGCATTTTACATGAATTATTTACATGTATGGATAGGATTAATGCTTCAAATGTATTTGCATATTTTATTTCAGTAGCTACTTTTTTATTGCCAGCAGCTGCTTAGGTCTTTGGGGGGTTAATGAGAGAAAATAAACCTAAAAAAAACACCTGTTGCATTTGTAGATGTAACTTTAACTTAGTGATCTTAAGTTTGTCCAAACATTCTACTTTAAATGTTCTTTTGTTGTGGTTTCAATAGTTCTGTTTGCTATTGATTTACATTAATACATTTTAAGTGACAGATATTACGTTTATTCAAGTGAAAAATACAATCTATTTAAATGTTATGACTCATTTTCCTCCTCACCTTGGCTCTGTTTACTGCCACGTAGCCTTGCAGTTTCTCCGTCTTATAATATGGCGAACCATGGGCTGCAAACCACACACTGATCTCCTTCTCCCCCCGGCGGCTAGAGTCGCCCACAGAAAAGATCTGGACGTTTTCCGGTGCTGTCTGGAGGAGTTCTGCTAACAGTCGACCAAGACGGAAGAAAATACTCTCCTCGCCTGGACTGCTGCTGAAAAACTGGTCTACGGTCAGGTCTGGAAGAAAATGACCGATTCATCAGCCCATTATCTGATACCGACACAGATTTAAATTCAAATATAACGTCAGAATCATGTTTATTATGTACGTAAACAGGGTTCACATTATGAGGATTTTGCTTCAGTAGTTTGGTGCAGGCATAGAACATGTAGTAGGTAAGAAGCATGCAGTAGAAAATAAAAGAAAATAAATAAACAAATAAGATAGAGTTAAAGCGGACTATGAAATTTTTCAAAATATACAATAATCAATATACAATGTGGGCAAAACTAATGAGTTTGGGTGAGGAATAATGGTACCAGTTATGGTTCTGTACAACTAGTGCAGGTAATTAACAGTTATTCAGTAGGTCTGTCTAAGAATAAACACATAGAATAGCATTAATAGAAGAACAAGTAGATGTTGTCGTCACACAGATCTACTTCACATGACAACAAAAGTACAAAATAAGTACTAAATTTACAAAATGAACCAAAATGAACTAAACCAATGCAAAATCTGCATCTGAATTCCTTGTTAGATCAATGATTCACATGTTATATCCTCCAGGAAAGTAAAGGTTTTGGTGTTTTTACATTCAATAATTGCCTTGTTTGGAAACTGCATAATTATCATATGTACATTTTTTTTTACATTGCTAGGTCTCAGGAGGATATTATTTTTACTGTGAAATAACTCAGTGTATTCTGTGTTTCAACATGTGGGACAAAGTGGTGATAAAAATGCTATGTTGTCTTGAATAATGCCGGTTAAACCCAGTCTGTCTCCTTACTGTTGAGGCTGATGGATGCAGCGTTTTGCAGGGCGTCCTGTTTCAGCTCTGTGACGTCCACCTGGACCGTGGAGGTGACATCAGGCCAGGTCCGGTCTGACACTCGGATCTGGAGTTGGTACGACCCAGGAGGAGCCCCCTCTCTGATACTGAGCTGACCTGAACTCTGGTTCAGACTGAACAACCTGAGAAGAAGAAAGCGCACAGAGAGGTTAGATGTTTTACAGAAAAACATTTAACAGAATGCTCAAAACACAATAAATAGTCAAATACTGACAGAATTACTAGTAGAAAACTGGCAATCTAGTAGAAAACAATATTTTTCCTTGTTGCTTTGTATTTCCACCTAAAAAAAATCCTATTCGCAGACCTGATGAAAGCTACTAACTGTTTCCAGAAGCTATTGCCTAATGTGTTTTGACACAAATCTGATTCTCTTCTTCCAAACTGAAACATTTTCTGTTGAGCAAACAGAGCTGAGCGGTTCAGTCAAGTGGAAAAGAGGTCTGCCAATCCTTCAATGTGTTAAAGTGTAAAACCCTTAACCCACTTATTAATACCCACTAGATCAGCGGTACTCAACCCTAGTCCTAGAGGGCCACAGTCCTGCATGTTTTAGATGTTTCCCTCTTCCAACACACCTGATGGTCGTTATCAGGCTCCTGCAGAGCTTGTTGATAGGCTGATCATTTGAATCAGGTGTGTTGGAAGAGGGACACATCTAAAACATGCAGGGTTGCAGCCCTCTAGGACCAGGTTTGAGCACCCCTGCACTAGATGCTACTACAAAAAAATCATTGCTCCCACAGACTCACACTGAATATTTTTTTTTGCAGGAGTCATTTTAGACTCATTTATTTTAGTGGAACATCTATGAGTGGAATGGTCAATTCGCAACATTTTAATTAACTAAATTAAACCTCAGATCGAATAGAAGCTTTGTGATTGATGTTTCCCTCACCTGCTAAGCTGGACTTTCAGAGCTTCTGTTTATCAATATTCAAGGTTCAAGAAGTTTATTGCCATTTGTGCATAACACAGGAATTTTTGTGTGGTTGTTCCCAGGATCAGATAAAACAAGAACATAAGACAACCATAAAATTATATTAAAAAAACTATTAAAGACCTATGCACATATAGGCAATATATAACATAAAACCTTGTATGAAAACCCTATGAGAACTGTTTTAAACCTAGGAGATAATAAATACAATAAACAGAAAAATACAGTAAGAATAAATATACACTGCAAGAAGGAAGAGGTAGTTGTTTCACACATCCATGTATACACATGTACACACATACCCACAAGGAAGCTATTGTTTGTGGAATTAAACATGTTTAATTAAACATGAGGGCTGGTGATGGTCACACACTAAATAGTAAAATATTTGGCTGCAAGAATATAATATGCATCAGTCTTATAAAAAGTTGACATCTTGTTTGTGGTATTAAACTTTGAAAATAAATGCAGATTTAAAAAAAAAAGGGGAAAAAAAATGTTTTTTCCCCTGATAAACATCTCCACTAATAAGATATGCTCACAAGACTATAAAACCATGACATTTACCACTTTACTGAGTCAGTATGCTCACATTTAGCATTAGCTTACCCATGTGTTGGCAGTTCTATCCCATTATGGCCCAAAAGCTCCAAAAGTCGACATAGTAACGACCAAAACATACACTACTGACTTCAAAACACTCATCTGTTAAGAAACCCAAGAATGGCATGATGGTTCCTCTGTCCACTCATTATATATAGTGCATGTTTTGGATGCAGTTACTGAGTAGAAGACCCCTTCAGAGATCCAGGTTTTTAAAGAATACAATAGCAACAGGAAAAAAGGCTGCAAAGGCAATTACATGGCTATTTTCACCATGCCTTTCCAATAAAACTTTCAAGCATATCTGAATGACATTTTTTGCTTGGATAACACTTGAACTTAACACAAAGTCTGAGCAATTAAACACTTCAATAATTAAATCTGAATCACTGAACATCAAACTCAAACGAATCAATATGTATGTAAATGAACATCACACTGACCTAATCTATGTGTAATTTTCCCTCTAGTTCACATTTACAGTGGAGATATCAACTGTTAATATTAGCTGGTGTAAACTTCTGCTAGTACTGATTTTATTTGATATATTTTACATATTAGTTTGTTAAATATCCTATTAGTTTCTGTTTAACTAGAATTAATTGTACCATAGTCTATATTCAACAAATACATTTCTTGTGCACTGGATGAATGTACTGTAGACATCTTTCTGAATTAGACAGTTTTTTATGTCTATATCTTTGTGAAACTGTGTGCGCCCAAGTTCAGTTTCTCCATAAATCAGAGGCTCACTGTTGTCATGACATGCTTCACACTAAAACTTACATGAGACTCATGGAGACAAACCAGGAAAAAACACCAAAGCTTCAAGCAGTGGATCAGTGTTGGGGACCCAGTGGTTTTGAACAGACTGTAAATCATCTAAAAACATGAGCAGAGCCTGGACACTGAACTGACGACTGCACTGATGTTGGTTTTCATGTTTTTTTCCCTGAGATCATAAATCTGGATAAATCCTTCCTCGGATCAAACCCAGACCAGATGCTCCAACATGGATCCATGTGGAGTGTCTTGATCTGGCAAAAGTTGGCGCCCTTGACACAGACACACCAGGGACGTGGATCAAATCCAAACCTGGTCCTGAATGTGTGCCACCGGGCTCATGTAAGTGTTTAACCCTGTTACGAGACACAGACCTTCAGAGATCAGAGCACACGGATTAATTAACAAAGTGAAGCCAGTGAGCTGGAAGTGACTATATTTGGACAAATGAAGCAGAGTTGTGCAGGCATAAGGGGTCATGGATGTGCTAATGCTAAATGCTAACCTCCTGTTATGTTATGAAAATGTTTACATCTACAAACTATGCTTTAAAACAATGTGAATAATATGGACAAACTGAAAAAATAA
>JAQQZY010000009.1:21049470-21065660 GCA_030068375.1 Ostorhinchus rueppellii | reverse complement strand
CTGGAGGCAAGGAGGGTGAAGTGTCTTGCCCAAGGACACAATGGCTGACCTGGAGAGAGCGGGATTTGAACCGCCAACTTCTCGGATATTGGACGACCCGCTCTACCACTCAAGCCCCTATTCGAGCCATAGCCACCCCTAAGTAGTTTTATTCTTATGTGGTGGGAGTTTTAGTTAGGTTTTTCTTAAATTTCAGGGCTACTTTTAAGATATCATAAGAAATTTTTGATTATTATTACCATAATCGTGCAATATAGTGTTGATATCATTCACCATTAATGAGTAACTCTGGGGGAAACAAAAAACCAACATAATTTTCAATTACATCCGTGTTACATTGTTCACTGTAGTTTTTATTTAGTTTTCACTGTCACTTTTAGTTTGAGTGCGAGTTTTTGGTGCAAAGTCTCGATGCAGGAGGGCAGCCTATGTCCTCTTCCTCTGATGTTTGTCATCTTTTCTCCTGAGTTGAGGTTGTTATCTTCCCACTGGGGTATCCTGCTCTCACCTGCACACTTTGTTCTGCTCCTTATTTTCCCTGGTTGTCATCAGATCTCTATGTAAATAACATGCCATGTGAACCCGAGCCACACTGTGAGCAAATTGCTCTCAGCCTGCTGCCGTGATGAGTGGCGGCGGCGGCTGTGGAGCATCGATGGTAATTCTCTCTCGGCTGCAGCCTTTGTTCTCGGCCGTTCCTTGTCGTCCCTGCTTGTAGGTATCTCGTTAGAAGGGAAGGTGGCAGCGAGCGCAATCAGGCTCTCCTTTCAACGCGTCCGCATGAAGCCTCGCCTCATCAAACAAAACGAGCGCGCCCTCGCTGCGCTTCACTGGGAATTTTCAATACCGCTGGTTATGAAGTATTAATAGCACTGTTCCCTGACAAGTCAGATCCCCTTTTCTATCTGTCTCTCCTCCTTGTCCTCTGCCCTTTCATTCTCTTTCACTCTGTCTTTGTTTCTTCCTTCAAACTGCCTGTTTCTCTGTCCCACTTTCTGCACCTCTGTACCGTCTCTGCCTCTGTGTTTTAAATGTGTCAGCTCCTGTGTAGCTCTTTTCTTTCCCCTCCTCGTCTTTATGCATCTCCTGCTGTGTGTCACTTGAGACGGGGACACTTTAAAGGAGCTCCAACTCATCCTAAATCAGCTTTATGTCTGCCACGCACCCAGCGCTTTCATTCAGAGCATTCCAAACAGGACTGTGTGCATTAAGACAAAAGGCCGTGAATAATCTCCTCAGGGATTTTACTCTTCTGTTGATCGTTTAGCTACTCTAACATTCCCCCTTGCACTACTTAAAGAGTGAGTTCATCTAAAAGTACCAACTTGTGGCAAACTAAAGCTTAAGTGCACAAGATTAAGAGGAATTTAGGGGGACTTAATTGCATTAAAAGTCATGAGTATTTAATCACCTGAAAATATGAATCATGGTGGTTTTGTTGCTTCAGAAGTAGTCTTTTATATCTGCACGGTGAGCAGGTCATCTTCACTGAGTCCATTATGTTTCTACAGTAGCTCAGGATGGACAGTTTTCAGGTACATTATCATTATCTACTATGTTTGACAGTGGATTGAAGTTTTTTCCCCCTTCAGCTATTTAGCTTTTAACACTAATGTCTTTCTTTACTCCTTATAAATTTCACAAATGACATGTATACACACCATTTTTAAGTAATTTGTGATCTTTCAGCCAATACCACCCTTTAAAGGGGTCATATTTTGATAAACCCACTTTTATTACTGTTTGAAGATGGACCTGTGGAGTTGAATTAACTAAGAATTCAGACCCAAGCAGAGCCTTTAGAGTTTATGTAGACCACAGGGAAATGTTTTAAAATGTATAATTCCATTTAAAAACAAAACATCAGTCCTTTAAAAAGTGTGACTCCTACTTTTTGAGATTCTGAACCTAAAGCAACAAATGATTTCGTCAATTGTCCAATTACCTCTAATGACAAATCAGGTGAGACAAATCTGAGAAAAAAAAACAAAACACACTATAACTTGCAGTAGCTTGCTCATTTTTTTCCTTACACATTGACATGTCAAGCAGAGTCTTATCTTTATCCATTTGGTTGCAATCTGCAACTTGATTCCTGGTCAGATCAAAGGTCAAAGGTTCACAACAATGTAAAAGAATCTTGAATCTAGTTGAATTGCATCAGTCAAAGTTTTTTACATGTGGAGATCAATGTTTGTTTTTGTAGAGGAAACTCTTTTTGTGTTAGATCTAGTTGCTTATCTGTAACATCTTCAAAAGAAATCAGTATTATCGATAGAGAATTACTCACTACAGTTGCATGTGATGGAATAGAACTGTAAACAAACAGAAAGATTGAGACTTTTGTTTGACTTTTTTGAGACACTGACAACTTGATGATCAGCTTCATTTGAGTTGGTGGTATTCATATAATTTCCTTCAACAAAACCACGTATACATATCGTGGTAACACTCAAGTACAAGTAAAAGTTGTGAATTTCTAACAGTCTTTCAATATAAGCATGTAATTATTATCAGTCAAATACAGTTAACATGTAAAAAGTCAGGTAAAGTGGTCTTTGTTGCACTACTATATCTGATGTGATTCATTTTACTGCTATTTTCATGTGTATGTTTCATTTATGGCTCATATAAACTACTTCGGTTTAATCCATAGCAATGCATCATATTGTGCAAGATCATCACATGTTTGTAGCATCAGTGTCCTGTGAAAATCATGTATCTTTTGAGTTGAAATAACCGTGATTGGAGCTATGTGAAAAGCATTTTCCAGTGAATCCATGAGTTCATTCATTCATCTTTCATTTTATCACAATCCCTCAAACATTTGAAAAATCACAGACTTCACCAGACAGGAAAAGGAGAAATAGTATAAAAGGAACTAAAGCTGTCAGATGAATATAGTGCAGTAAATGTGTGAAGCTACAGAAACAAGAAATAGTCAAACAGATCAAATTTAAAGTACAACGCTAGAGTAAAAGTACTTATTCCAGTACTGTGTTACTAAAGTAAAATGAAAAAGAGCATTAGCGGTACCACATCTTTCACCTTTTCTATCCTTTCAGCCTCATTACTTTCCTCTCTTAACTTTCTACATCAGTAACCCACACGTCTAACTTGTACTTCGTTTTCTATGTCTTTGTGTCACCTTCTCCAGAGTTTGAACCAGAAGTGATCAAAGTACCTGGATGGTTTGCCTTCGAATCTGTACTCCTTCTCGCTCCAGTCATCAAGGTCGGGGGATTGAACTTGTCCGAGCAACGTCGTCGGGAGAATACCTGTCAGGAGGGAGGTGGGGGAAGTAAAAGACACACAAAAAAGTCAAAAAATGCATTTACTTTGAGAGGAATTAGTTTTGAGTGCGATGGATCCCTGCGGTACAAAGTGAGTATTAAAAGTGACGGAGGCCTTTTTAAGGAGATAAGGTGGCGGGCGACGCCTCATTGGCACGCACGGTCATGGTTTGACAGCACAGCGGGAAGACGTGCACGCATTAGAAACGCTCGCGCTGTGTTTTTCTCCCCATCTCCCAAAAAAAGCCGAACGCAGCGCTGTAATCTCTTTAGCCATGAAATCAGCTGCCTTTTAAAAATGGCTCCTGTTTATGTCAACGTCAAACCTGGGACTTAAGCTGGAGTTAATTGTTTGCTTCATGGCATGTTGTTGAGGTACGTGATGGATTCGTATTAGCGGGTTAATGTACTTTCATGTGGAATAGGCCCCGGAGAGAGGGAATCCACTAAAAATACATTACAGAAAAGCTTCGTTTTTCCAGCAAATTACAGCGGGCTGACAGATGGTATGAAACGTTAAATAAGTGATGTGGGCTGGAGAGGAGAGGGAGGCTGGGAGCAGCCGACTGTGACGACTACAGTCTTAAAAACACTACAGCGGAGCACTTCATGGGGAGGCTGGGAGAGAAATGGGTTTAGAGCTCCTCAGAGACCAGTAGGACACCGGTTCATTCGCTCAGACCGAAGGGTGAACTCTCACCTGAGATGGTGAATCAGAAGCATTTCCTTCTCTGTTTACAAATACCTCCAGGGCTAGAGAGAGTCTCCTCAAGACAGACTGAGTATTTTAACAAATTGATCTAGACATTTTCTGTGTTGTAATACTCTTAGTTATTGTAAACATCCTCTGTACAGACAGGAGCAAACCATTCAATATTGTCTGCGTATGTGTGACCTGGTTTAATCTGTGCTTGTTTTAATACGTAGCACCTCAGTACTGTCCACTGTGCTGAATTTTTGTTACAACTTCAAAAAGATCAACCAACTCCTACTTTTGTTTTCAAATGAATGAAAATGTAGCATTTGTTTTTTCTTTACTTTATTTTTTTTAGTTTAGTGGTGTCTGGTGTTGTTTTCCTTTGTTAAATGAAATGCCACTGTGTCATTACAAGAAGAATTAAGCATCTTTACTTATCCATATAGTTCACATATGGACATGCAACAAAATCACACTGAAGTTCATCCTCTGCATTGAACCCATCACTAGCTGAACATTTAGGAACACCACACATTGCAGACTAGAGGCAGTGGGCTGCCATTTCAGGTGCCTGGTGAGCAAGTGGGGGACTGAGTGCCTTGCTCAAGGGCATGTCTGCCAACAATTTCTCTGCCAGTATGACGAATTGAACTGGCAATCCTTTCATCACAAGCCGATCCTCTAACATTCTAGACCATGACTCCCCCCACAGTGTGTAAAATAGATCACCACATGGAGGAACTTACCCTCATAGCTGTAGACGATGAAGTTGGTGTGTCCTGGCGCGTGGGGGTGGTCATTCCGGTCGCCAATGACAACCGTAAGTGTGCTGGTGGAGCTCATTGGAGGAGAGCCACTGTCAATCATCAGAATTGGGAGGCAGTACTCCTTTTGACGCTCACGGTCAAAGGTTCGGAGGGCAGTGATGGCAGCGCTGCCATTCCTAAAGTCGGTCAGGTTGAAGTTTGTGGCGTCTGAGGTGAGCATCAGGAGGCGGATGGAGAATGGGCCGCCATTAGTGGATGTGTCACGGTCTGTGGCGTGGAGGAGGAGTGACGTTTCATTCATTCGCACAGGCTGTGGTGCTGCCGTGTTTTCCCAAACAACCGGTTTGTACTGGACCTCAAATTCTGGTCCGTTATCATTGACATCGAAGACAGTTACCATGACGATGGCAGTGCCAGTCAATGCTGGGCTGCCGGTGTCGGTGGCGAGGACCATGATCCTGTGCTGTGAGATTTTCTCCCGGTCCAAAGAATCAGCCACCACCACCCAACCAGACTGGTCCACCAGGAACTGACTATAGGGGTCGGACTCTTTGGAGATACTATATGAAAACTTTCCATTCAGACCCGAATCCAGATCAGACGCCGTCACCTGAGCAACAATAGTCCCCACAGGTATGTCTTCAGACATGGCTGGTGCCTCATAGAATTGTGGGAAGAAGACAGGGGCGTGGTCATTGGAATCCTCCACTTGAACGAGGCAGTAGGCCAGACTGAAGAAGTCAGCGTCCTCGGCCTTCAGTGTCAGGTTGAACATCCGCTCGTGAGGCTTCTCGAAGTCGACTTTCTTCTTCAGTTTAATTACACCACGGCGGTTCACCTTATCCGTCTCCACAAAGAACTTCCGGTCTTCGTCTCCCCCGACGATGCTGAAGGTTACAACGGCATTCTCGCCCTCATCTCCATCTGTGGCAGAAACAACAAGGACCTCGCTGTTCACCTCCAGGTCCTCGGTCACCTGATAGACAACATTGTGATTATAATTAATTTTATTTCAAACATAAGCAGGAATAAAATACAAAGCTGGACAAACGTTAAAGTTAAAGTAGAGGCTTTACAAAAAACCCAAACAAACTGTATTCTGTGTCTCAAAACTAACTAAAACATATTGTAAGTAAATTTAGGTAGTAATGTTGTTCATCAAAAACTCTTAAAAAGGCATATAATTGAGCCTCTGTGTCTTATTGGTCGTGACATTAACGAATCATAATACCGAAAAACTGGTGTGGACTCACCTGAGTAGTGTAGACCCTTTGAGTAAAGACAGGTGGGTGGTCATTGACGTCTGAAACCATGATGGTGGCTGTCCCAGTCCCTACCAAACCGCCTCCGTCCCTGGCTTCCACCACCACCAGATACTGGTCCTCCAGCTCCCGGTCCAGTGAACGTAGGACTGTGTAGATGGTCCCGGTGGTGGCATTGATGGAGAACAGGTTGAGGTTGATCTCATTGCGGACATTCTTGGTAATGCTGTAGGTCAGCATTGCGTTCCTGCCCTCGTTGGGGTCGTCCAGATCCATTGCACGCATCTCCATGACAGAAGTGTCGGCCGGGGAATTCTCAGGCACGTGGCCGACAAAACATCCATCTACTTCCAGGGCTGGGCAAGGGAAGAACGGTGCATTGTCATTGACATCACGGACTTCTAAAAACACATCAGCGAATCCCGTTAGTCCTGAACCCCCTTCATCTGTGGCCAGGACAAGGAATCTCCAAGCCGGACGCTCCTCCCGGTCCAGCCGACGCTGGGCGTAGATTCTCCCAGTGCGTTCATCGATGGTGAACTCACCACCGGCGCCCTGACCATGAAGGGAGTAACGGAGGGCGGTCTGGTCAGCCTCTTGATCTGGATCAGAGGCTGATACCTGAACAGGTTAGATAGAAATAATACAAAATCATTTAAACAGTAAAAACAGTAGTAGTCCCCTCAATGACACAAGCTGGTCTGGAAAATAAATAACAACCATTTTGATCCAATAATCTCATTAGGACAGTGATGACAATGTTAAAATGTTAATATTAAATGTTGCTGATCACAAGTCTATTCCTGGATGAGGATGAGGTTATTTCAACAAATATTTATCTACAATCAGTAATTAAAACAGGAATAAGCTGAAGTCAAAGGAAATTTGTTTTTGCTTATCCAGTTAGCTTTAATTGAATTACTCAAAAACTCAACAATGCAAAGGAAATAAACATACAAAAATAAGTTAAAAATTCATTATATTCATCAATTATGTTCCATTGAACTAATTTTATATTATAATCACAATTTCAACTCATCACAATGTTCAACAACCCTATTAAATTACATTTCCTTTCTCTTAATTTAAAAATGACTTAAAAGCAGAAGGGTTTTTGTTGTTAAAGTGAAAAAGTACTTGTTAATTTTTTCAATATACATCTATTGTCTCATACCCGGAGGTTCACATCCGAGATCTCCATTTATGAAAAGAACTGATGTACATTTATTCGCTTCCAAAAAAAGGACTGAATATCTCCAAGTTACACAGTTACTACTTGTACCTTCACAGAATCTGCAAACATGTCAGTTTAACCTGAAAGCCACACAAAGACACCCAAACATCTCTATTCCTTGTACTAAACCCCATGCAAATGTATGAAGACTGCAGTGGAAAATGTTTGTAGAAACAAGCAGCCACGTCACTCTCCTTTAAAGTCCGTACTGCTTTTTGTTCTCTTATCAAAACAGTTAAATTGCTTTTTCATTATGTACACAAATGTCAGGCCCAGCAAATAGAACATGAGGCAGGAGGCTGATTGTGGCAACACACAGGAATAAACACTCTTCTGCTGCTTTGTCCTGTTTGCTTAATTAACCTGCCTTCCTGCTATCGCTGAGAATGAGCGGACGACAAACTCTCACATCTGTCAGTGCAGCACACAATGCAATTAAAAGTTAATACCAGCCAACAAAAGCCAGAAAAGGTAGACTTTTAACCTTCTTGTGCTCTTCTCCCACCAGAGGGTTTGTTTACAGGAGCCTTTGAAGTCCCCCCTCCGCCTCCTTTGCATTCCTGACAAACGTGATGCAGGTAGACAATATTGAAGATGAGCAGCCTTGCGGAGGAGGCTGCCGCGCAGGTGAAGTCAAAAAATATTCATTTCAAATTGGATTTTCTTCCCCAGTTCGCTATCTGCTGAATTGTATTAATACACAGGGCTGAGAGCTCAGGGAGGGGCTGGACGCCATGCGCCGCAAAGACTATTGGGAGCGTTAGAGAGGAACCGAGCACACATCAAATCAATTCCAGCAGGCGAGGGGAAGCAGGCCGGTGACACATGCCTCTCTGACGGGGATTACTTCCCTGCCCTCTCCCACCTTTTTAATCTGATTTACTTTGGCGGCACATGCATATTACTGTGAATTACCGGAGATAGGTGTGACGAAAGGCGGGTGAAAGCCACGGAAGAAGAAGAAGAAGAAGAAGAAGAAGAAGAAGAAGAAGAAGAAGAAGAAGAAGAAAGAGGTCTGACTTTCTGCTGGAACTTTTCATGTTCCAAGTCATCAGGTGGAGCAGGGCGTTAAAACAGCATGTGTGATGTGTTAGCATGAGGAGACTGGATCTATGCCGAGGTGTCGCTGCAGGCTAATTGGTCTCTGTAACCACGACGACCAGCAGTATTAGATTTGTCTGTGTTAAACTGATACAGTTTCACATATTGTTCATATAAACTTTGACTTTTTACTCAATAGGCTCCTTTATGACCGTGGTGAGTTCAGGAGCAGAGGTTTCCATGTTTCATCTTACAGCTGAACAGGGTCACAGAGCGGCAAAATGGTTTCCCAGCATGCACTGGGTGAACTTGCAGGGTATCCACTGGTTACGTGTGGACTTAACATCACTGCTTTTGGGTTCTAACAAGGAAAATAAATTGATTTTCAACCTTTTTAACTCTCATAATGAGACCAGATGCTGCAGAGCTTTAACACTTTTCATTCTGAGAGGCTGTTAAATAGAAGACACTTCAACTTAGTTTGACTTTCTTTTGGTTTTATGTATTTTAATGCAATAAAAAAAAACCTTTGTGTGTCTCAAATGTGCACTGCAGTTCAACCTAAGTATGGAACCCCCGCCGTTCATCCACTCTTTGTTGTGCTTTACAAAAGACCCATCAACTCCAGGGTTAGACTTCAGTATGAACTGATACAAAAGGTTTTCATTCGTAGGTCAAATGAATCTGCAGTCGTCATAAGTTCTGTATTTACTGACTCCAGCTCTGATCAGCAGTGGTGGAAATAGCTGTGGGCCTGTGTCTGTGTCCGTTTTCTTTTTCCTATGCAATGTTGATGTATAAATATCTACATTTTTTTTTATCGTTCAGAAGAAATACTGAGTAATTTAGTTCTTTGTATTGTGTGAGATGCAACACTGGAAGGGCAGTTAGATGAAAGAGTCTGACGATTTTGAGAAGATGCATGTTTGTGTGTTGAATGTGACACTGAAAACACATAACAGCACATTGTGTAAGGAGTATGTTTCTTATTTTAGTGAGTTCAAAGTGAAAAGAGAAAAAAAAAAACCTTCATCATTCATACTAATGTTTGGCATTAAAACAGTATAATACTCATTTTCCACCATAGCAGATGGAAGTCTGGATCAGAGCTAGCCTAATCTCAAACTGATTTTTTTTGTGTGTTTCAACGAACAAACAAACTCTTGAACAACAAATAACTGGCTCCAGAAAGGCATCAACACTTTGTTTGTGTAGACCCAAGAACTGCTCACATCAGGAGTTGGATTCCAGATTTTCACAACCAAAAAGATCCGGTCTGGTCATTAAAAGAAGCTTTATCAAATATACTCAGCAATTAAAGCAGGTTTAAAGTGAAATATGAAAACTAAATCAATAAAGTAACATTATAAATGCAGAAAAGACTTTTATAAAAACTCTGCTTCTGCTGCCAAAGCTCCACCTCGAAGTCTAACTTCAAGAAATAATGTAGAAAAGCTTCTTTAAAAATTAACTGGCAGCCAATTAACAGAGTGTGGAATTTTATAACTAAAATATTTATATGACAACAGATCAGTGTGTTTAGATTTCACAGTCAATACAGCCTAATGATCAATGCATGCAATATAACTTCTCAAAAACATCATCAGTATGGTTAAAATGTTAATTTTTCCTGCTGAACCTAAACTCACCACAGAACATTTTATACTGACTGAAGCTGTGGGTACTGTATGCCCCCAAAAGGAAACAACACTTCAGTTAATGCCAATCACGCTGGTTCTACAATACTGTGCAAAAATCTGAGTCCCCCTTTAGTTTTGTTGTTTTTGCAGGGTTGAAATGAGAACATATATTTTTTACTCATTCCATTTTCTTTATACATAACAAGAAAATAACTGAATTATGTGCACAGGCTTAAAAGACACATAAAAAACTGAACTAAATGTGTTCTAAAGGTTAAAGTTACCATTTAGTGTGACAAGAATCAGCGCAAACAATTAGAAACATCTGACGTGTTGAATGAGACCTGGTATAAAACATCAGAGTCATTATATTGTCTGAATAAAAGGCTTAAAGACATGTTAAGTGCAAAGGGAGGTCATACTAAATATTAACAGTTTGGTTTATAGAAGCTGTTTTTTTCCCCTGAAACCTTTGTATTTGTAGTGCTCATCATGTAGTTCCAGTTCCATGTAGTTCCATTCATGCATCTCTCTGCTTCCCCCCCCCACCCCCAGTCTTTCTCTATCTCTCTCTTGTTTTCTCTTCCTTTACTCTCTCTCTTTTACCCCAACTGGTCAAGGTAGACGGCCATCCTCCAGGAGTCAGGGTCTGCTCCAGGTTTCTGCCTGTTAAAGGACGTTTTTCCTCGCCACTGTCACCAGTTTCATGTGTTTGCTCCTGGAGGATTCTGTAAATTGGCTTCAGAGTCTGGTTTCCACCAGCTCTATTTGTGAAGTGTCATGAGATACATTTATGATTTGGCGCTATATAAATAAATTTGATTTGATTTATTTAATGCTGCACATACTTCACATACATCCAGATTGGATCGTAATATGTTGACTGAGAAATGCATGTAAACCTAATGTCAGACAAAGACACTTCTTAGGACCAAATATGTGTCTCAGTCTAATTTACCACTATCATGTTTTTACTGCCTGATGTTTTAAATATTGTCCCATGACATTTATTTACCAATATCTCCTTCCTAACAGTTATGTTTGCTTAAATATGTTGCCCAAATGTGGACTCTCATCCCCAGGTGAGCAGTAAATCCAACTCAAATGTCTACTCTGACCAGGCACTGACCTCCAGGATGAAGACAGGCAGCTGTGTGAGCTCTTCGGTCACAATGGCGTGGTACTCTGATTGGCTAAAGACAGGCGCCTCGTCGTTACGGTTCACCACCTGAACCACCACAAGTGTCTCATTCTCCCACTTCCCATCAGAGGCGACAAGGCGGAGCTCGTAGCGCTGCTCCATCTCATAGTCCAGAGGCTGAGCCACAAAGATGGTGCCCACCTCCGGCTCCACGTCGAAGGTTCCCATGGTGTTTCCTGCAGTGATCTGGTATCGCAGCTTAGCGTTTGCACCTGGAGGAAGAATAGGAGGTGTTTCAGATGGAGTTGATTTTACTTTTGACATTTTTTTGGATATACAAAAATATTAATATTGCGACAAGTCCTCGTTGTTAAAATTCATCGGCATGTAGATGTTATACTCGGTTTTTAACTGCTATTAAAATATTGGCGATCACACATGTAATGACAGTTATAGAGGATTCAGGACCACATACTTGGCCCTTTTACTAACTAATTTCTTGAAATC
The DNA here is from genome assembly GCA_030068375.1 of Ostorhinchus rueppellii. Lineage (NCBI taxonomy): Eukaryota > Metazoa > Chordata > Actinopteri > Kurtiformes > Apogonidae > Ostorhinchus > Ostorhinchus rueppellii. The sequence continues at coordinate 21,054,078 of JAQQZY010000009.1, read as the reverse complement.
CTGTGATTAAATGTGGCTTAATAGCAAAACAATCACAGACATGCAATAATATCATTGCTGGTTGTGTGTGCTGTTGACCGCCGGTAAACAAATGACAAAAAAAATGTGAAATTAGTTATGTTTAATAAGATGAATGAGCACATTTTAGATAGACATAAAGTATCATTGTTCGTTTCAAATGGAGCTAATATAATCTATTGCTAACATAACATCTGCTTAATGACATTTACTATACAGAAACCAATATTCCATCACTGTTCTTTTTGCAGGATTTGCGGTCAAAGTTTTGATGTACTAAAAGCCCTGAAAATGGCCTCAGCAATTCCCTCAGTGCTCCCTTCATCAATCAAACGCTAGAGCTGACAAAGCTCTTTCTCCATAGACCACAATGATCAAGGAGATTTGAGTTAAACTGCTAATAGGACTCATACAAGTGCAAAAAATGCCTGGAAATGACTGCTGAATTCTTGAGTCTGATAGTCACTGTATGAATTATATGGTGTGTTATTTCTCCAAAGCCAAATATTGACATTAATACTGACATTTCCATATATAAATTGTTGCCTCTAAGTGATGTAGACTGCAAATGAATTCCAGAAGCAATAATGTTTTTGGCATGTGCACAAGAATGCTAAATTGTAAAGAACAGTCACTGTCTTGGAGTATGGCATGTACTACTAATAAAACAGACAATAATATGAGGGTTATAAAGGTTTGCAAATACTTCATAATAGAGCACAAGCTTCCAAACATTTTCATTTTGACACCCAAAAGTGAAATTTGGAGTCTTTTGAGGCCCAAACGGATACATACATAATGAACTTCCTCAATTTCTAGATTTTTAATGACTTTTTTTTGTTATTTAAGTCACAAAAAAGATGGGTGAGGAACATCAGAAAGTCAGTTGCGACTAAAACTGAAAAGCAACATTCAACAGTTGTTTTGTTGAGACCAAGTCTGTCCTGGTTATTCAGTTCTGAGATGTACCTCTCCACCTAAAGCCCATTTAACCATCTCCTCTACATTTCCAAGGGGTTTAGGTGAAATCAACCTTTATAAAACTCATGATCAAGAGTGATGGAAAAACATTTGTCACAATCAATGATCTAGAAAATGCAAATGATCAAAATGAACCCATGTCGTATAGTATTGTTTTGCATTTTACTCTGCCAGGTGAGGATGACACAAAAGTAGATCCACAACCCATTTTGGGTTCCGAAAGGCAGTGCTAGAGAATAATTTGGACAGTTAATTGGCTCAGAACAGTAAGAAGTCCCTGGGGTAATACAGTAGCAGTAGCTGAATCTGGTGAATAAGACTCAAAATTGGCCCAATTATGCTCTTCTTTGGGAGCAGCATAAGGAAACCTACGCATATGTACCTACTGTTCTATTGCATCATGAAGTGAAATCTGTATATGTTTGAGCTGCTGTGCTAATAAACCTCTCTCAGAGTGTGACAGACTGTGTGGTTCTTCTGACGACCTGAAATGTTCTGCTGTCACTCATCTGCCAACAGAGGAGCTCTTATTGTGAAATGAGGATTTTTGAATGATATTGGAGTTGATTTTTATGCAGAAAAACAACCGTTTGATTGGCAGTGGACACACACACACAATGCTGATGACCCGTGTGGACAGCAGACGATATCAAATATTTGGGAGAAAAACAGGCTTCGGGCTCACAGTGGGGCTCATTAGATGGCTCGCTTTCCTCCAAAAACCTTCACACAAAAACACACATGTTGTTTAGGGAACATTACACTGACTTGCATTCATTGACTGAATCATATTCTTACCATAAAACAATGCTTTACATGATGAGGACTTGTATTTTATCTCAAATAGGGAAGACAAGGATGCAATACATCTCCCATTAATATATGTCATTAGAGCTGCTACTAGCACTTTCATCATTCATTAATCTCATGCATAGTATTTTGACTATCTTTTTGTTCAGGGCATTTTCTGCCATAAAATATAGTAGTAAACCATCTCCATTCAAATCTATTGGTGTTTTTACTTACATTTGGCAAATAATATATCAAATACCTAATTTATGCCTGGTATTAAAATGTGTTCAGTATCCAGGTACATTCTCTAGATAAGAAAAAAACATGTAGACACAAGGTTTAATTCAATCAGATCTGCAGGAATACATTTGTAAGTAGCTTGACTCAGTTGTGTATGGATCTTATGCATTTGCATCAAATGTAAAATGATCTGTTGAGAATAGAAGACATGGAATGTCCTTGAGTGTCAAGAAACAAGGTGCTTCATAGTGTAATATTCTGATAGAACTGGTGAAGTAAAAGTGGAACACTTATGAAGACGTATGAAAACAAACGTTAAGGAGGTTGTCGGTGGATCTGACTACAATGAAAACTGAAGGTAAAACACCTGAATGCACCTCTTAGGAAAGAAAAAAATATCTAAAGGGGACTCATAAGGCGAATGAATAGCTGGCCCATTTTCCAGGAGAAGGTCAAGATACTATTTGACTGGAGTTAGAGTGAAGCAGACAGCAGTTTAATTGAGCATCTCCTGGATGTGCCAGAAAAACAAGTCCGATCAATGGAGTTCCCATCTCAAAACTTACAGGACTTAAAGGATCTGCAGCTTTAACAGATTCTCACCCCAGTGTTTACATTTTATCAGGGAACGCTGTCTGATGTTTGGTGGTCTGACAGACGGTCAGATAATGATGCATTTATGGTTTCATTAGATGCAGACATTAAAATGGTAAAATAATGGAACACAAACCCTGGTTTCCAGCATCAATACCCACTAATGAGGATTCTGGAATCTTAAAAATATAACCTGGTGAATTTCTTCATTGAATGTTCTCCCCGTGTCTATGTGGGTTCTCTCTTCAGCTTCCATCCCCATTCCATAGGTTAATCTAAATTACGTACCTATAGGTGTGAATGTGACAGTGATTGTTTGTCTCTATATGTCAGCCCTGTGATGAACTGGTGACATGTCCAGGGTGTACCCCACCTTCACCCTTAAGTGGTTGGGATAGGCTCCAGTGACCTCCATGACCCTAGTGAGGATAAAGCGGGTTCAGAAGATGAATGAATGAATAAATACATTCTTTCACTGCGGTTCCATGCAAATGAAAAAATGATACTGCAGATGTAAGTGACCAGAGCACACCTTAAAAGCCCATGTTTTGGATCAGAGCTGTTTATTGTGGCAAAAGGGGGAACCTACACACTATTAGACCGGTGGGAATAAAATGATATTCCTACAGATGTTGGATTGGATCCAGTCGACCTTCCTTTGATCAGTTGTGGCGTTTACTAAACACTTGCAGACTTCACTTCAACTGTCAGTGGTCCCAATGTTATGACTGATGGGTGTAAATGTTCGTTACAACAGTCGTCTAGTTTTTGATAAAGCCAAAAACAGTTACCTTCCAAAGTTGGACACAATACCTACCTTAAAAACCTGGATAAACAAACCATCTTTTAGTGTAAAAATGGTATTTCTTACCCAGTAACCTGTGAAATGTGACTATTTTTACTAGAAAAATATAAACAGTTGCTGAAATCTTTATCTCCCCCATTTCATCATCTCCTATCCTCTAGCTTCTTCTTCCCCCTTTATGTGAAGCAATGCCAGCAAACACACAAACACACACAAATGTACAAAAACACACACATCTATGCATGCGTGTTCAGAGCCCAGAGGCAGGTCTGCACGGGTCTGTCCAGTTTTCTGTTTATCTGCACCAAGGAGACTTTAGGAGACAAACACCATCTGTGGAGACATGGAGGACCTTCACTACGACACTGGAGTGAAAGCGTGTTCATGTGTGTGTTCACGTGTGTGTGTGTAAAAGCTTAAGTGCATCGGTCCGTCACAGCCTCTGAGCACGATCCGTCGTGACACTTGCCGAGCGGCCGAGTGTTTGTGTGTGTAAATGTGTGTAAGGGGAGTAACTCCAGCGGTTTTTGCCTCAGGCTGCCTCCCTAATGATCAGTCTGGCCATATGGTGTTACCCTCCTAACACACACACAAACACACATTCACACACTGGGGGATAGGGCTGATTTAATTCACAGCCTAGCAGGATGCTCAAAAATCGAGATTAAGGTCAGAGCGGTGCTCGTCGTGAGGTGGACCGCAGGGGAAAGTCGTCCCTCAGCTCTGACTGCAGCTTCTGAAGGACTAAAGTCGTCACTGAAGGAAGTTTCATTTTGATCTAAAACCCCATTAGATCGTATCACATGCTCTGATCCCTGATGACTGCAAGAGATAGTGCAGGTTTCTGACATAGAGCCCAGACTGATACTTGGAACTGTTACTGAACTTTAATACTTAACCCACAAAGACCCAGTAATGCTTTTGTGGCAGAGAGCTTTTCTCTCTATCTTTTCTTAACTGATTTATCACCATTTATTATATATTATCCTCATCCTTAATTTTTCAGTGTAAATCATGTATTTTTCTAACCTGATTGCCACCATCTGGAAGTCCTTCATAAGCCTAGCTCTGCTGAAGCGGGGTTGTCATTCAAAAACATTCGCCTTGATTGGAGAAACCACTTGCCTTGTCATTTTGAATGCCGTCCTACTTCAACGAATCACATCGAGAGCAGCTCA
>JAQQZY010000009.1:21033448-21048866 GCA_030068375.1 Ostorhinchus rueppellii | reverse complement strand
ACTACTACTGTAATCAGATTACAGGTATTGTCTATAAATGATACATTTGATTCAACGACAGGGCATATGGAACATTATTTACTTCCGTAAACAGTGCGTGCTGCATGGTCCCGTATTACATCAGGACCTCTTTTGCACATGTGGGTCACTTCAGGGTCGTATTCAGTTCATACTGAGAACTGATACAAGTCGCATTTAATCTGTAATATGCACAAGCACAGAAAAAAAATTGTATTTCACAAAAAAAAAATCCAAATTGTGTATTATGATCTGCTGTGTGAATGTAGCCAAAGCCAAAGAAATCTGTCCTGGTACCATAGAAGAATACAGTGTATTTTCATCAGGGTTACAATTTTCCTTCTCAAATTAAGGAAATAGTGTAACTGATGTGTAGGTTGTGTTTCTCTGCAGGTGAACAATCTGAGTCGGAGTTAAAGCTCCAATCCGAGCTGTAAACTTAGCTGAAAACATTATTTATTGTTTCAGGTTCAGAGGTTAGTGGAATTACTTTAAGGCTGTGTCTCCTTTCTGTACCTGTCCGGCCCACTTTCATACATTTACTCAGAAATAGTTGAATTTTTGATTCCATATTGATCTTCTCCAACTTTCTAAACCTCCAGATGCTGCTACAGCCACAGCTGAACTCACCCCCATTTGCCATCACCTTGCACCAGCAATATTTCCTAAAAATCACATCAAAGCTCTTATGCAATTTTATCAACTTACATATATCACTCACGCATATAATACTTAAATAGTGCCTTTAATACGTATCCAGCTCCATATAATGACCAAACATGACCTTTGACCTTAACTCATTTGAATATCATGTTAGAAAATAAACCAAAATCATTAGGTTTGACTTTTCAAATCTAATTGAACACTCTTGCCCACCTTGTAGATTCTATTACTTGAAATATGTTAAACACACTACATATATATCAAGCTTTAGAATCTATGAGGAGGACAAGATGTTTAATTTGAAACTAAGAAGGTTTAAAAATGATCCATTCCATGCAGAAGTGAATGGAACATCCCAGCTCATCACCTAAACATGTCTGATTTATAAATGTTTGTTGTTATTATGATCAGAAGTATTTGCTGCTTTAATGAAACTCCTTTCCAGTTGAGTAAAACATGTCATTATTAATACAGAAGAGTTAAATACTTAGTATTACAAACATTATCAGGCTAAAATGGATTTTGAAGATGCTTGATAATACTGTTTTGCTTCAGCAACTGAGTCATGCATCACTGAACATGGTCCAAAATGATTTTCTAGACATAATTATGTTTTTTACTGAGCCAAACACACCTATTTTTAAAATGAGTCCAAAGTGGACAAAACAGATCAGATACCAGAACATGTCCTCAAACTGATAAACAGGCCGCTTAAAAGAAATATTAGCTGATTAGGAAAGTTTTGACAGTATTGTTTTTACATTTTTAATGATATTATCTGTATGTTCTCTCTGAAAGTATGATTACATGACAGATTGAATTCGATCTAGGGTGTAGATGAAGGTAAACTTTGGTTTAATGCTCCTTCACCCTCCTTTAAAGCTGATTAGGTGCAGCAGCTCTGGTCACCCGTCGTGTTTTTTATCCCGTTTGGTCCTTGGAGTGGAAAATTTGCCGAACTAAGAGCGTCTGGTAATGAGATCAAGAGGCTTTTTTTTTTTTTTTTTAATTCCGCTGAGTTTGGTGTTTCAGTTTAGTGTCGCCGCGGGGTTTAAGCACACACAGACCCACACAGACACACACAGACACACACGATGCAGTAAAGCTGAGTGATAATGAGGCGTGTGTTCAGTGTGCGATGCTGCTGCAGCTGCTGCTGATGTTCTTACTCTGTGTTTTTTAGCTTTCAGTTGTTTGAAGGATTTTAAATTATCTGTCGAACCCATCAATGATCTGTTTACAGACTCACTGTGTCTGTGCACACAACTTCATTTTCCAGTAAGTTCTCAGAGTTGACAAAGATAATGATAACCCAAACTTAGAGTGGATGAAAAGTATAAAATATGAGAACAACAGAACGACTCTATATAACAAGAGTAACTTTTCCATTGACCCTGAAATTGTGTAAATATAACTTGCACATAGCTGTGAATTTACAAGGAAAAGTTGCCTAATGGAAAAATGACAATTTTGCCAAAACTTGCTTTTCATTGAAAAGTTTTACGCATGTAAGAGGGGGGTTTTCGGGTGTAGCCAAATAGGTATATCATGCAAAACTGCAATGGAAAGATCTTTTTGTACAACTACTGACACGAATAAAAAAAAAAAAAAAGGATGTTGACGGTGTTACAAGTGAAGAAAAAGAGTTTTAAAACAAACATGGTGTGTTATGTGTGGACACACCAGGAAATGGAATCATTTTTATCTAGTACAGGATAGAGAAGTAACGAACATTCTAGATTCAAAACAACATATATTTATGTTCGTCATCATGTTTGTGGAATGACTTCTCGTGACATCTCATGATAATAAATAAACAAATCATTGCATTTGTGATTTAATGGAAAAACCAACATTACACACTTCTGTTTATTCGATATTTAGTAAATCGGTACAATTTTGCACAGATGCCCAATGGAAAAGCAACTACTGTATCAGACATTTCTTTCCAGTAAATTGATGACATTAACCTAAGAATTACTTCTATAATAACTATAGACCGATAATTTCAGTCTTTTCTAGTAAATGTATGCATCTCAGAGTATTTATGGGTTTTTTCCCCTCTAATTTAAGATTGTTATATACATTTCACACTTTAATCTATGAGAATATCACAGGTTATTCTCTTGAATTTACAGGTAAGATTATCAATATCCAACCTCTTCCTTGTAAATTTACAGCTATAATCTCACAAGATGTATAGTTTTGTTATTCAGTTTATCACTTATGAATATCCAGGTTTTAATCCTAAATTGGTCACTTTCATCTCAGGAGAGCACTTGAGTCTTTTCTCATAAATTTGTGACTTTAATTTGGAGTTTCTCTCACAAATTGTCACAAATGTCAATTTAAAGTGATATATTTTCCTTGTAAATTCACAGCTATAATCTCAGAAACTGCAGTTTTGCTTTGTTCGCTTCATTACTTTAGACTCAGTAAATACACAAGTTTTATTTCTCATCAAATAGTTTCCCCCTAATTATAGCAAATTAAACTTAAAGTTATTTGCATACAATTACAGTGAGTTTTTTTTCTGTCAAATTCATGACTTTGAGAAATGTATCTTTTTTTCTTAGACATTTATTCATAAATGTACTATTTTATCGCAAAGAATAGAGTTTTTCCACATAAATGCACTTCTACACTTGCAGAGAATTAACTGAATGTTAAGAAAATAATTTTTTTCCCATAACATTTTATTTTTCCTCTTAATCTCAGCACGTTTTTCACAAACTACATATTTATGGTTGTAATGTCTTTTCTTGGAATATTCACTACTGTTTGTGACTACACTGCAAAATTTAAAATAAATATAAGTTTTCACAGCTGATCAAGGCAGACGGCCATCCTCTTGAAGTCAGGGTCTGCTCGAGGTTTCTGCCTGTTAAAAGGAAGTTTTTTCTCACCACTGTCACCAGTCACAAGTGTTTGCTCCTGGAGGAGGATTTTGTTGGGTTTCTGTAAATTGGCTTCAGAGTCTGGTTTCTGCTGGCTCCATATGTAAAGTGTTATGAGATAACTTTTGTAATGATTTGGTGCTATATAAATAAAATTTGATTTGTCATCTGATGGGTCAAATTAGGTTCAGATATTTCCTCTTACACTGAAAATTGTGAATGAAATCATCACCGACTTCCACACAATGTAGAAAATTGTTGTAATTTTGAGGTAAGATGTTTATTATAATCTGCTGTGTCTTTACTACTTTACACCTTGTCTTTGATATTTAATGACAGTTGCAGAATATTATAATTTTTCATGTGGGACCATATGTCAAGGGCCTAAAATCCACATTATTTTAGATAAATGTTAGAAACCCACCCCGGCTGCCTCAGCAGGGACCGGATCCACCCACCTGCCTGCCAGGAGACTCCTTCTCCACATTGGACCCACACCAGGGGGGTTCAGGGGTAACTGGAACATCGGGGGGTCGGAAGGGGTGTTTGTTAATTACCACAGAGAGACAAACCGGGGATAAAGCGTTGACGTCTGGGAGGGAATCATCTCCACTTTGCTGTGTTAGCGTTTTCTAATCCCGTGTTCAGCGTCTTCCTGTCCCTCTCAGGGATTAAACACTAAATCGAGATACTTCCACAAACAAAAACAGATAAAAACAGCTACAGACAGACTTTACTGGTAATAAAAGCACAAAGCCAAGCAGATTTCATGCCTCCAGAGACTGAAAACATACATCATATCTGCTGTAGACAATAACATCTTACAATTTGTTTAGTTTCAGAGATTGTTTCACCTGCAAATTTGACTGAGAACTAAAACAAGCAGCCAATTATGTTTTTACTGCTGTTCAAATTACAGATGTAAACTTCAGTATTACTGATAAAACGTGCTGAGAAAACACCTCTGGTTAGAAGATGTTAATATTGATTTTTTAAATTTTTTTTTTTTTACAAATGCATTAATTTTCTCCCGGTTTCTGCAGGCCTTGGGTGCTGTGGTTACTGTTCAGGGCTTGTGGGATTAGCCAGTCAATCTCTGAAACAATTTGATGTATTTTAACTTGTACACATACACATTTAGCCCTGTGATGAACTGGCGACTTGTCCAGGGTGTACCCCGCCTTCGCCCTTAAGTAGCTGGGATAAGCTCCATGTGACCCCCGTGACCCTAGTGAGGATAAAGCGGGTATAGAAAATGAATGAATGAACATACACATTTCTAATAATGTGTAGTAATACAAATTTGAATTCTGTAGTGCTTTTTAAGGCATCTAAAGCACTTTACATTATTGATCTATTATTCATTCCCTGTCACACTACACTCTGGTGGTGGTAAACTACATTTTTCAGCCACAGCTGCCCTGGGGCCGACTGACGGAAGCGTGGCCAATTCGCGTAAGATGGGTGAAGAAGTGTCTTTCCCAAGGACACAACGGCACACATGACTAGCACAGAGCTGGATTCAAACCACCAACCATTGTTATTGGATAGCCCATTGTAATTATGTTCATACTATAACTTGATAACAAACAAAGTTAAGATGATCAAACTCACTTTGTGGTTTTAATATTTTAGTTTGATGTATTTTAATGTTGTGTTGTTTTATATACTTTGTATATGTTTAACATGTTTTACACTAGGCTCTTTTATTCTCAAGTTCTTTCTGACTTTATCTGTGAAATGTGCAATATAAATAAAGCTTACTCACTTACAAAAGGTCAAAGGTCACAGGCTCAAATTAGTCTAACCCTGTACAGTCTAATATACAGGTATGAGATGGCCCTAGAGTGATTCTGACTCAGGAAGGTGTATGGAGCACTTCCACCTCAGATAGATTTGTTTAATTTTATTTGAACAGGACATCGAGCATTAATGAACATACATGTTTTCCTATGAATGTAAACACAGATTTTAACCAAAGGCTAGTTTCTATCTATTGTCCCACAATGAAATGAATGATTTTCATTGTAGGACTGAATTATGAATTTGCCTTTCTATTTTTGTAGCTATTGATGAGTTTCATGCAGATAAGCTTAGATAATTCAGTTTGCAGCCCAAAAATCAGGTTTCAACAGTAGTTACCACATTAAACTACCTTTCTATTCATGTAGTGTTCAATGTAACTGCTGCTGTTACTGTATAATAAATCATCTTTCCTATGCAAAGTAAAAGTCACACTCCTGAGTCATATTTACAAAATCTTTCATGCTGAGTCATAAAAGGTTGGGGGTTTCTGCTTCTTCCCGTAAAGTTTGTTAACGGCTGTTTTTGTATTCTATTTTTAACAGATGTGTAGTAAATGTGGAGAATCTGATCAAACTGTGAGAGAAAGTTTTAGAGGAAAGGAAGGAAGTTGGGGAATCTCCGGAGGGAAGACAACTACAAGCACAAATGTGTACGACTGTGTAAAATAAAGGTTAAAGATTTTAAAAAAAAAAAAAAAAAAGAAAAGAAATCATCAGACGTCACTCAGAGTAAAGAAACCCCCCCTGAGGCTCAGAGACGAAGCCAACAGCAGCGCATTCAGAGCAGTCATTAAGAGACAGAGAGCGAAGAAGAGGGAGAGAGGGTTTGTTTTGTTGGTTTTTTTCGTCTCCTGCTGCTTATTGGTTTAGAGCAGAGGAGGAAGAGGAAAGAGGGACAAACACAAACAAAGAGACAAACATCAAAACTGTCGACCTCAAGGGAAAAGAAGCGCAGAACTAACGAGCTGTGACAGTGAGAGGAGGAGGAGGAGGAAGAGGAGCGCCACATCTCTATAATCACCATCTTCACATTATAACAAGCATCACAACATACAGAGTGAACCGCAGAAACAAAATTTACGCAATTAAAATGATCAGAAAACACACAACAACCAGCAGAGAAAACAAAAAGTAACGCCACAATTTACACTCGACACCATATGAGCAAAAGCAAAATCCTGTAACCTTCAAAACCAAAAAACTGATGAAGTTTAAGCTACAAAGTGTAACATTTACACATTAAATTATCTAAAATCAACATGCCATATATTATGTTGATTTGTGTACTTGCATGTTATCACATAATGTTCAGATTCAGACAAAAAAAACATGAATATATGTCACTAAATATTTTATGAAATACACACAAAAATAAGTCCCACAATCCCATGCTACTTCACACCATCATCAAACTATGTGTTTTGTTATTGTTTTGATGGAGGCAGAAAGCAGCAAAAATTACTGAAAACTTTAACAGAAAAGAACAGAGAACATGATCAAGTAGAACAGTGGAGGAAAAGGGAAATCCAAAGAAAAATTAAATGAAAACTAAGGAAAAGAAAGAAGAAATGGAAATACAGTGAGAAGACAGAAAAGTTAAAAAACAAAATGAAACCAACATCAGAATTAAAGATAGAACAGTTCTGACCTTCATCCTCATCGTTGGCGGTGACGGTAATGAGGACGAAGCCAACCTCCTTGTCTTCCTCCACGCTGACCTCATACACCGACTGGGCGAAGGCTGGAGCGTTGTCATTGACGTCAGTAATGAAGATCCTGACGTAGGCCGTGTCTGATCAGAAACAAAGAAAACTGACCTTTAAAAATTAAAGAAACAACTACAATTCCAACCAATATCTACCTAATTAATGAACAGTCTCATCAGCTGCAAAGAATTTGGAATAACAAGAAGAATGGGTGGACTTATATGATTTTCTACCTTGATGACACCCATGCTCAGAAACACATATGCATGCATCAAATTACAGTTCAGAGTCTGGTTCAAGGAGATTTCACTATCTGGACATTGTAGATGGACACTATGATAGCCTCAAAAAGTGAAATCAATACATCTTGATCTCCCTTTGGTGGTTGACTGAGGAAAATGTATTAAATCCCGCCCCCTTCATATTATTTAATGGGATTTGAGCTAAAAAAAATTTTTTTTGTTTTGTCATTTTAGGTAGATTTCATGAGATGGATTTATCTTCTGGTTGTCTTCTTTCTGATAAATTTGGATTGAATAAGTCATTTAATGTTATTAAATAGATGATTGGCAGCTGTAATGATCAATCATGGGGCCAATGCCATTTTACATGTGGCCAAGAACCAATCAGATGCCAGCTGGTGGATTCTGGCTTTAAGTTGTATCATACCAGCAACATGGCAGCTCCTTTTAACAAAGTGAGAACAAAGTGTCATGGCATCCATTGTTACATACAGTCTGGAGGAGGTGGGAATCAAATCACCAACCTTTCAGTGTGTGGATGACCCACTCAAGCAGGCACTATGACGATGAAGAAGCCTGCTCTGATAAAAGTCTATGATCTCCTGCAGCTCAGTGATTTGACTTCTTCACAGATTGTACAAGACTACAAAGCAAGTGGTGCTAAAGGTGAATATTTGAGGATGTTGAAATACAATGGAATGGTTATATGAACAAAAAAACCTGGGACAGAATCCTTTCAATCCAAAATATTTAGCCTCTCGTGATTAACTGTCCACAGTGTTCATATCTGAGGCTGGAGAGGCTGCACTTATTATTTTCTATTCATGAAAATCAACAGGAAATCTATAGTTGTGCTTGTGAAGTGGTCATGCAATCCCTGTGTATTGTGGAAATCATTAGCAATGCTTTTCCATTGGACATATGCACAAAGCTTTACCAATATAATATAATGTCAGTTTTTCCATGAAATAACAAATGTGATGATTTGTTTATTTTTTTACTGCGAGATGACACGAGAAGTCTTTCTATAAACATGGTGACAAACGTAAATATCACATTGATTGACAGATATATTCATTATTGTAATAAATTACTCCTCTATCCTGTATTAAATAAAGAATGATTCAGTTTCCTGGCGTGTCCACACATGTTGTGCCATGTTTCTTTTAAAACTCTTCTTCGCTTGTAACGTCTGTCAACATCCGTTTTTTTGTTTGGTTTTTTTTATTCACGTGACTCAAGTTGTGGAAAAAGGTCTGTCCATTTTTTGCATGAAATACCAATTGCACCACACCCAAAAAAAATCCACCTCTTGCTAGTGTAAAAACTTTTAATCAAAAAACAAGAGTTTTTGTGAAATTGTCATTTTTTCATTAGGTAAATTTTTATTAACCAAGTTATATTCGCACAATTTGAGGGTCAATGGAGGATGACATAGGACAGTTTTAGAGTTCCTAGTGACTTTTTGGCTTTAATAATCACTATTCGAGTCTACTGGAGTAAAAGAAATCAGGCTAATGCTTTGTTTATATCATTAAAAAAAACCTGTCACTTGTGCAACACATATGTTCAATGTAACGGACACTAAAATACATTTCTATATCTACATTTATTCATGTAACATCTTAAGGAGTAAAAATCCCAAATTGGTATTTAACCAAGTTGCAGAAATACAGATGGCTGGGGAATGGTTATAGATGTCATCTTTTTATCAGCTGACAAGGACAGATATAGTCACTGTAAGTACTTTCTACTGTACTTCAAAAACTACTCCCAGTTATATTTCTATATTTATCAGGGTTCTACCCAGACAATAGAACAACGGAGGAGGGCCAGTATGCTGCTAGCTCAGCACTGTTATACCCATTTTCAAATTTAGAGCATTTTTTTCCTATTTTCCCCCAATAATTTTGCTAAAATCTACCAAAATCCATTGGGTTTGCAGGCACACACTCTATTATTTTCCACCACCATGATGTTTTTCCTTTGAAATCTCGCAGAATTGCTTCTATGGCAAAGTTTTATCACGAGACTTTCTTCCCATTGGTTGGATATGATGTAATGCATTAAATCGAGCACTCTTATTGGTCGGTAAACTCACTTCCTGTTTACATCCAGACAACATGCACCATGACAAAACGCAAGCGTTATACGAAGCCTGATGATCAGAGAATGATCTCTGCATTTTTTGTTGCATCCTTGGCGGTGACCACGGCCCGTGTAGCTGAGGAGGAGTGGCCAGAAAAACCACCCTGGGCGCACACAAGGTCACACGTGTGCTGCCCCCCCCCCCCGGAGGCGCCAGGATACAACAAATTTCTGGGGAGAACCCTGTTTATATTACCTGAATATTTCCCTGAGGATAAATAAGGTTCATCTGTGTCTTTATATTTGCACTAGGAAAATAGGCTTTGAAGCTGTTAAAATGAGTGTTACATTCTGTTTCTTAAAGATGAAACACTTTGCACAATGTCATGACAAGTCTTAGTGATGTGTTTTTTAAACAGATTTAACCTCAAATCAATGAAACAAACCAGGTTATAAATAGAGACAATATTTTACAGAACAGAAACAGTACTACATTGATCTTTTAATAAGCAAAAGGCAAATATAAGTTGTAGTTTGTAATGGAAAATACTGCTCATATCAGGATTATCGGTTCAGGTTTTGTTTCAGTTGTGTGTCTAAGTGTGTTACCGGTGTTGGGTTGTCCCTGTTGTCCAGGTCGGGCCGACTCGGAGCCGTCCTGTGACTGGACCTCGATCAGATACGAAGCCTTCTGCTCGCGATCAAAGGAGGCTCGAGTGGTGATAACACCACTACGCGGGTCGATGCTGAAGAACTGCGAGTCCCCGCTCTCATCCTTCAGGATCACATAATGAATCTGAAGAAGAGGCAAAAGATGAAGCAGAAGAGGTGGATGATGAATGATGAACAGAATGCATGCAGGTCGTTCATCCTCACCATCCCGTGCAGACCAGAGTCCAGATCCGTAGCTGACACCTGAGCCACCGATGTTCCAATCTCTGCCCCTTCAGGAACCGTGGCCTCGTAGGTGGACGACAAGAAGAAGGGGACGTTGTCATTCACATCTGAAGACAAACAGATGGAGAGAGAAAAGGAGTAGGAACAAAGACAAACATCCTTTCATTCCCCTCAAACCATCATTTCTGTTGTTGTGCTGTTGCTGGATCTGGCAGTAGATCACACACAGTCTGTCATGTCCATGAAAGAAGATTAAACTGGATTAAAAACTGACAGAAGGAAAGGAAATCAAGAAAAAGGGAAAAAAAAGAAACAAAAGGAAAATATATCCGCGAAAGAAAAGCAAAGAAAAGAAGTTCATAGTAATAAAATATGGACTTTACTGGATAAACTAAACAGACAGCCCACGGACATCCATACATACACACACAGACACACATACATACACACACAAACAAACAGACAGACAGACATATATACACAGACACACACACACATACATGCATACATACACACAGACAGACATACACAGACAGACAGACAGACAGACAGTGGATTGTGTCTTCCTTCACTAATGAAAATGGAGTTATTAGTCAGGAATTATCCCCAAACACCCTGAAGAGTCCACAAAGCAGCTTGTCAGCTCACTTTCAAGCTCCGCTAAGCCAATTACAGCGTCCGATGTGGGTTTGTTCAAAGCCAATCAAAGTCAGAACTCATCTCTCCTCCTCTCACCGCCTACAAATGCTGATTGGGAAATGACTCACTATTATTTTAGTGCTGGAGACGACCAGCGATACGATCTCCTCTTCATTACTCTTTATCCCTCGTTCTCTTCATCATTTACCAGAAGCGTTCCTCGGTTTCCTCTGCTGGTCTGAGCCAAACGGCTTTTATGAGAGTAAATCTTATTCTTTTCCAGCTTAGAACTAGAAATACTGCCTGATGAGAATATGCCTTTAACAGTCAGTGAAGTGTGAGTTTACATTCATGTCTGTCCAGATTCATATAATGCATACAATGAATTTAATCTCTTAACATCCATTGTTTCATTTATCTTAACCCTATGCTTGACTTGTTAGATTAGGCTTAAAATAGAAGAGTAACACGCTCTGTAACTAACTATCAAGTGGAAGGGGGGGCAGGGTGGTCATGATAACGTAAAGGGACGTTAACTCAAAAAAGGGTGAGAAACACTGACCTAAGACATTCAGAACACCGTTTGGAAACACAGGCAGACACGTGTAAAATATCACCTGTGACGTTGACGTAGACGGTGGTGAAGGAGGCGAGTGGCACAGCAGCAACATTCTGCACTCGAACCCTGAGCGTGAAGAAGCGAGTCGTCTCGTAGTCCAGGTTCTCGGCCACCAGGATGGAAGCAGATCCATCAGCTCGGTTCGGCTTGATGTAGAACCGAACTGGCATGTTGGTCTCTGGAACCTGCCCCTCCTCCAGGTTGTAGGTCACCCGGGGGTCACCCAGAGGCGACGTCGCCTTGATGGTCTGACGGAGACATAGAGGAGTCGTTCATTAATTCTGCTATTGATCATCATTTTGCTATAAAATGATTCAGATCATCTAAAGGTACCGAATGCTGTTTGTTGTTTGTTTCACATCACACACCCTGTAATTATTGTTCATGTAAAACTAATAAAACTGCTCAAAAAAATTGCCATCACTTTGCTGACAATGTGGAAACAGTGAAATGTGGTTTAGTTTTCAAATAAATCCAAGTGAATCACATCACAACAGGTTCTTTTCGCCCTCATCTGTTTCTTTAGGGTATGGTTAACCCTTTATAGGGCATTCATTGACATACTCTGAAAATTTCAACCTTTGTCTACTACTGGACACTGTTATCTCCCTCCTCTTGCCATAAAATATCTACACAGCACTTACTTAAAAGTAAAGACATGCAATAAACATCTGTTATAAGGTCATAAACTGACAAAACTACCCATACTCACTATTTACAGCTTCAAAGTGTCTATAAAATCTCCCTGTATGGTGTTATAAAAAACAACACGCTTCTTGACCTCACTGGGGCACAGGATTGGCCTCAGTGGAAATGATCAAAAATAATCACTTGCTTGATAAAGGGTTAAGTATGTTAGCCAAAATAACTAGAACTTTGACTGAATCTTGGGTCCAAAAAGTGGCTTGTTAAATCAAATTTTCTCGCTGACAAACATTCAGTTTTGATGAGAACATGTGGGGTCCATGCTCATTTCTTCTGTCTTTATGTAGATGTTGCAGCTGATATTTTTACAGAAGTAGGTTAGCAAACATCAACATTTTATTCTCACTACTTTCCCCTTTGTTTCACAATAATTCCCACCAAATTTCAAGCTTGTATTCACACCATTCTGATACTGTAATGACTCCTTTCTCTTATGTTTGGCATAAATATTCACAAATATGGTTCTGATTCCATGAGTTTCTCATTGTTAATCTACAATAACCTGAGGTATTACAGGAAAAAAGCTGGACCTGACGTCTGAACTATTTGATACTAACACATTCCTCTTCCAGAATGACAGGGTCGGACCATAATGATCCTTTAAAGGTTTAATTTTCTAAAGTCCCATCAGGATCAGTATTTCTAAGCTTTCACCAGAGCTGCAGATTTGGATTTGGAAGCGAAGAATGTAAACAGAGATGATTCTGTGCGCTCCTTAGACTGTAGGATTTATCTCCTTTTTCTGAAACAATAACCCCCACTCCTCCTCATAATCCATCCAGGACCAGAGCCAAGACCCGGTCCTGGTCCGTGATGACATGGTGTTATCACACAGCTGTCTCGTGTCGACACTGAGGTCGTTTGTCTTCATAACGATTCCAACGGCTTCGACGCCACTCGGAGCCATAAAGCAAAACACTCACGAGAAAAATGACAGCGTAAAATACACAGCTGCATCTGAAACACTCCAAGAATGAAACGTTTCCACGGATTCAAGACCTTCTATGGAGACGATGGCTTTCATCACCTAAAAAGGCCCTGATTTCTGATTTGTTGACGCTGTTCTTTGTGTGAACGTGGTAGAAAATATGTGTCGGGATCCGTGTGCGTGTTTGTTGTCCTGACCTCCAGCAGCAGCAGAGCTTTTAAGACTTGTGTTATTTTCCCGACTGTAGATTGAACTGACCTTAGTGAGCGTTTGTTTGTGTTTTTAAGACTCTTGACACTCTCAACCTTGCCAGGGAAGGATTGTGTTTTGCATGGTTGAGTGGCACCACCTCGCTTTACCGAGCATATGACCTGCAGAGTTAAACACACACACTCGCTGCTGTTGTGTTTCAATGTGTTTAACGGCCATTACACAGACTCACATTCATTTCATGAAAACCTACCCTCAGCCAGAAATGGTCTCATGATATTAGTGCGTATTGAACATTATCAAAATAGAAGACAAATCATTCTTCCTATGAGGTTTAAAGGCTAATTTTATTTCCTGAGTGAATATTAGTGGTTTCAAAGGATTCATAAAAGATGCAACAAAATGTATCACGACAAAAAACACTCCTGATTTTACAATTTTGAGCTAATTTTGTTCATAATTTTTGGTAGTTTTCACAATAATAAACCAAAACCAGATGCTCATTTGTGGTTTAAATAATTTGCGAACAACACAATAAGGTGAAAATGACAAACAATTAAATTAGGCAAAAACAATATACAAGACAAAAGTGGAAAAAAGGCGGTGAGGAAAACAATATAAAAGACTAAAGAAAACTAGAAAAGCAACATTAAAGGGTTGATATTTTGCTTTTTTAAATGGAATTATGCTTTTAAAAACACTTCCCTGTGGTCTACATAAACTATAAATGTTATGATTGGGACTGAATTCTTCATTAATTCAACTCCACAGGTCCATCTTCAACTCTATTTCTGAGTAATGAGACCAAGAAGGGGGTTTTGAGCAATGGCCCTTTAAATGCAAATGAGCCACTTCAGCTCCCACCCCCTACAGGTTGTTGACTGTGCTGTTCAGCCACTTGTGTTTGTCAATACATCCAACAACTGGACATTTTAGGTAATATGCTCGAAGTTTGTATATATTTTCAGTTTTTACTACAACCGCTGCTGCTAACAAACAATTAAATGTCCGCCAGAAGTCTTGACCTTACATGTGCAAATGTTGTGATGTAACTAGTTATAGATGCAACAAATTAAGAAGGAATTAAAACAGGTTGTAGAAATCCACTTGATTTTTTTCCAAAATGAATACAAAGATAGCTTTGCAGCACCTGGAGGGTTCAAATTCAAACTTCATGAACATTTAGGGTCCAAATACACAAATAAATGAACGAAAGACTAATAAAAGTGGGTTTAGCAAAATATGCCCCCTTTAAATGGAGAATGGGCCCAAAATGATGGCAAAATAGCCTATTTTAGAAATCTAGAGCCGTAATTAAAATGATACAATGATAAAATGATTGCTCTAAAGTAAAAGTAAGCAAAACAAACAAAACACTGAAACATTAGTAAATATTTAAGCTGAGAATGTGAGAGAAATAAAGCCAACAGACAAATGAGCAAGGTTGTTTTGAGTCCCAGAAAGCAGTATACTTGTTATTTGTTTCAACAATACATGAAGGTCCTCACACAGCATTGCTAATACGTCATCCACCCTGTAACCGCTAGAGATGAAACACTTGGGCTCCTTCATCCTCATCTCCTGTGACTTCAAACGCACCTGTACCATACTGAGCCCACGTTCACCCAGGAATTGGACTGTCACATCAGAGAAGGACAGGATTCAGAGTCTTTTACACTAGACCAGGATTCCATCCCCACAACTCACACTCAACACTAAAACTTACATCACATCCTAAGATTTTCTTAACCCATAAAAACCCAGCACTACTTTTGTGACAATTCCCAAATGGAATTTTCTCTACATCTCACCTTTCTTAAGTGATTTATCACCATTTATTGGAATATTATCCTCTATATTTTGCATTTTATCAGTATAAATCTGGTATGAAGAAGGTCCTGGGTTTCATTCCAACACCAGTTGTTGGTGGGACCTTTCTGTGTGGAGTTTGCATGTTCTCCCCGTGTCTGCGTGGGTTTTCTCCGGGTACTCCGGTTTCCT
>JAQQZY010000009.1:21015502-21026353 GCA_030068375.1 Ostorhinchus rueppellii | reverse complement strand
TAAGTTTATACAGTTGTGTGCAATGTTTTGTTGCTGAAACCCTAAAAGTATTTGCTTTAGATCCTGTAGTGTTTTCTAGCTCAATGTGTGTCCAGTAGCTCATTTGGATCATGTTAGCTCACACAGTGCAGATCATGTTACTTTCTGGTTTTCTTCACATTTCATAGCATTTTATTTTACCATTGTTGGTTACATTTTCATGCAGCTATCCATTTTAACTGCAAAATTGTTTTTAATATAATACTTAACTGCACTGCATGTCTTTATCTGGGAGAGGAAAGTGTATAAAGACAGAGGAATGACATGCATTAAGCAGTTTGGGGACTCTCTACTCAAGGTATTTGTACATATGATGTGAGCACGAAACACTCAGATATCAAGATGTCTCAAGTAGGAGCTACTGTTGGCATCATGCAAAATAAAAGTTAAGTCACTACTTTAAATAAGAGCTAAATACTGATAGACTCCAAGTTAGATGGAAATAGAAAGTAGAGGAGGTCAAAACAATAATCACACACACATAGGAGATGACTTCAGTGTATTGATGTGGGGATTTAACACAGTGGCCTCCTCCCTCTGCCTTGTTAACAGTGTAATTAACAGACCTTATTAACGCAGCTAAATTTAAAACAACAGTTCCACCTCAGTGCAATTAACACAGCAGAAGAAGAAGAGGAGGAGGACGAGGAGGAGGAGGAGGAGGAGGAGGAGGAAGAGGAGGAAGGTCTACTGTGTTTTGAAAGACATGATCAGTCAGTTTGTTCACTTAATGAAACCAAGACTGAGCCTGATTCATTACGACAGCAACATCTGGGATTATTGAGTATAGAATAATAAACAATTAAAATGAATAAATTTAGACAGTTATGAGTAAAAGCAGGTTTCCTTTGGCCAAACAGAGGATGTGTTTGTTGGATTTTTGCCATTTCTATTACCATTTTCTAATACAAAATGGGTGTGAAATAGGTTACATTTATGGAAACAGCTATTGTGCTAGAAAGACGTCACAAACAGGAAACCACACAATGGAAAAAACAAAACAAAAAAAACTGATAGGTAAAGTCAATATTTCTTACAAAAGCTGAAGACGTAATGAAATAAAATCTTAGTTTAAAGGACAAGTCAGGAGCTTTTAATCTCAATAAACCTGACAAATTAAACAGTAGAAAATGGAAATTAGAGTACGGCCAAAAATCCATGATCTAAATATCCATAATTATCATAAAGAAAACCCAAGTGTTATTTCTCTCAAGTTTAAAGGCCGAGCTAAAGGTAAATAAACCAGGCAGTTAAACTATTCAAAAGATTTAGGGTAGAAAAAAATAACAAAAATGAGGCAAGGACAAAACAAGACAAAAACAATGTAAAAGATATCAGAAGAAAACAATATAAAAACTAAACCTATCAAGGCCAAAACTCATCTGTAGCCCCTAATTTTGTAATTCAGTGTTTGTTTCTTTATTTTGCCATAATAAATCAGTGCAATTTGAATTTACAGATGAAAATATCGAAACATTTTCAGACGTTTGAATGGTTAGTACAAATGAAATAAGCTGTAAAGACTAACAAAAATGATTGTGATGAATATAATGATCTCAATATAAAAATATACCAGAAATATTCCACTCAAGCTCAAGTATCGTCATATAATCCATGAGTAAATGGACTTCGTTACTTTTCAGTGCTGCTCTTTCTTTTCTTTACTGTCTCATTCTATATTTCTGACCCTTCTCTCCTTCCGTCCGTCACATGTCAGGTTAAACACTGTAATTAAACATCAGTTTTCCTCAGAGGTGAAGGGCGTTCATTGTGACGCCCTGACAGCAGGTGTAATTATCTCTCCATCTGCCTCTCTCTGCTGTCAATCATCGCTGACAGATGAAGCTGTGGGTGGGACAAACCTCCGATCATCACCCTCCTCATCACCATCATCATTTTCCATCTCTTCGGTTATGACGCAGGCTTGAAAATGAGGCGGAGGAGGGTGAAAGGTACGCACACACAGGCCCTACAGCTGCTCAAAAACTGACTAACCTCCGTGAAATCGAGCAGCTGGAGGCTAAAAAACTCCTCCACCTTCTAAACCAGAGGCTTAGGAAAAAGACGGCAAATTAGGACGGAGGGATCAAAAGACGTGGAAAAAAAATCACCGGAGGTAGATGGAGGAAAATGTATCAGGTGAGACATACTCAGGGCGGGTTTGTTGTTTGCTCGGCAGAAAAATGTTCCCCGGCTAAACGTGCTGACATGGGGAGGGAGGAAGAGGAGGAGAGGGGGATGAAGGAGAAGAAGAAAGTGAGTGTTTAGCGTCCTAGGGGTGTTCTCCACAGATGTGAAGGAGGATGTAAACCAGCGAGAACTCCTGCAGGACGACGACCGGCTTTAAATACTTCCTCCTCTCCACACTTCAGTGACCACACATTCACTTTAGTATCAATCTGGAATATTTACCCCCTGAAATCACAAAGATCTGTTGGATAGAACCAGCACCAGCACCACAACCATAAACAGAATTTGCTTTTCAACAGTCACATAAACCACTAGGCTCAAGTAACTGCAAACATACCGGAGTAAAACTGAAAAACATGTGAGAGAGACTTATTCAGGACATCCAATGGTAATGTCAGGTACTGTACTATACTAGGGGTGCAACGGTACAGGTATCCCATGGTTTGGTCCGTACCTTGGTTTTTGGGCCACTGTTTCGGTTCGTTTTCAGTATGTGTTTTGTGTGTAAAGAGAACAGCTTTTTTTTCTCCCAAAATTATATATTTTTATTTTTGTTTCTCAGCAAAAACTGAATTTCACGGCAGGAACAAATTCTATCACTGTACTGAATAAAATAACACTTTCTGTGCTGAACACCAGAACCCTTTCTTATTCCTTGACTACTTGTATAGTGTTGTATAAAACAGGCAGGTGCACACAGAGGGCCCAAAGGGAGCTTTTTTAAATAAATTCCTGTTCTGCATAGGGATGTAAAACAAAAACTGTGGTATAAAAATGCCATGGTTATCGACTGTATGCATTTCCTTGTAATAGCGTGTCACCTTATTGTTTATGTGTCAAAGTCCTCCACTGGGTCAGGTACCCACGTGTACTTAAAAGTGAGTCACTGTGCAGACAGTATGTTTAATCATGGGGTGGGTTGGGTTGCAGGTCTAATGTATGCGGGTAGAGGTTTGAAAAAGTGGTGGATCTGTGCAAGACTCTGATGTGTGTTATACTATACTGCACTTTACTATACTATACTATACTTTGGGCTGCTCGATTATGGAAAAAAAATCAATATCACGATTATTTTATTATTATAATTATATTATTTTTTTAAAATGGAATGTATTGCGCATGTGCGTCTCTCAGAAATTGTGTAAAGAAAAACAGAAAATAAATCATTTCAACTCGATTATATGAGTTTTGAGATTATTTGACAACAAAATCGAAACCATGATCAAAATTCAATTAATTGCACAGCCCTAACTATATTATATTAACCCTAACCCCGACACCCCAATGGACAGGGCATGTTACTTTGAAAAAGTAATTAGTTATAGTTACTAGTTACTTCTCCCAAAAAGTAACTGAGTTAGTAACTGAGTTACTCCACTATAAAAGTAATTACTTACCAGAGAAAGTAACTATTGCATTACTTTTTTTTTTTTTTAGTTCAAAAATGTCTAAGAATTTGGATATTTAGAGCCACCTCCATAGAGGTTCCAAAATGTTGGAATCGATACCAAAACATGACATAAAAACTGCAGACACTGATTGGTCAGTTTCCTCTGTGACACAAAACACAGATATGTAAGTAGACAGTAAATATAGCGGTACATGAATCCACATGATGACAGCCAAAAACTACAACATGATCGGTCTTGGACATTCAGTCTTAGGCCGATGTAAAAATTCAGATGAGACAACACGCAACGAGCGACTTTTCAGCAACTCTCTGAGTAGACGACAGGAAATAAATGCGCCGCATTGGAATACCGACTCGTGTCAACCTGGTTTACGTAGTGGATACACGGCCGAGTTGACTCGTGTGCTGCTGCTATGTGCTGGGTTTGTGTGTAAACACCCGCTCACCTGATGTCTCTGGTTGGTTTAACATGAAATCTTACTCTATCTTAGCCAATCATCATTTCAGGCTGTTCTCTCGTCCCTCCCCCCTTACCAAAAGGAGAAAAAAACACATGCAGCTCCTGTGTCTGTGTGAGCCAAGTTGGATGACAGCTCCAATAAGTAGCTTCAGTAACGCGTAGTAACGGTGTGTCGGTGACGGAAACAACATTATAACGCAAGATAAAGTAATTAGTTGAATTACCTGTTACTGAAAAAAGTAATGCCGTTAGTAACGGCGTTTATTTTAACACCGTTATTCCCATAACTGCCAATGGAGCAAAGAAAATGAACATACTACTACTATACTATACTAATCTTAAACCCTAACAGTGATTCTTTATGCAGTGTATCACAAATATATGAAGTGTCCCAAAACTTTTTTCCACCACTGTGCATGTGTAAAACCCAAAAGCAACACGGTTTGGACTGTCAGATGTGTCAGTTTCTTTTCCAGTTAGTAGAGGATTTAGCAAAGCTACACACTTTGTTTGCTCATGCATGGACATGTACAAAGCCCCAAAACTCTTGTAACAGAAATTCTGGTCATTTCATGTACCTTCACTTATTGACCTGTACTGTTGCTTTAGCTATGAGGTTCCTGGTCTTGCTGACATGCTAGAAATTTCAATGTGTGATAGATTTTTGGTATAAATGGAAACACAATTCCATCATTTCAGTAGATTATAATTCTTCTATTATAAAACGTCTGAACCCACTCGTCAGCTCTGTTTTCCATACAAATCACAGGAACTCAGTCCCTATAATAATTTCCTCTTTGCCTGTCTTTGCTCCGAAAGGACAAGACTTTTTTGGCCAAATCATGAATACAATCACCTGTTTACATGGCCTGTTTCAAATCGTGTATAGTATGACAGATTTGTGTCAGTTTTTTTTTTTTTTTTTAACTTTTTTTTTTTTTTTTTAACCCAGTTTAAAAGAAAATTCAGCTGGTTTTAACGTCATGAAAGCCTGGTGTTTGACTCACCACTATTTTGGCGTCTCGGACAGTGTTTTCCGGTACAGTGACCCAGTATTCCGACTGTTCCCAGTGTGGCGGCTGGTTGTGGACGTTTGTGATGATGACAGTGAGTTCCACAGAGCTGCTGCGATTCCCTCCGTCTGACGCCACGATCTGCTGGTTGATCCTAGACGTCTGCAGAAAAATGGAAGAGACATTTATCAAACAGAGCTGCTTCTTTAATCATATTAAACCTTTAATTTCCATATTCTTAAAAGCTACAATTTTCTTGTCATTGTTTGAGCATCAAATCTTCAAATTTCTATGATCGTGCAATTGTTTGACAGCTTTAAAAAGTTAACAAAATCAAATAAATATGAAGCTGAATCCACAAACACACACTTTTTAAAAGGACTCTGGGACTGAATAAAGAAAGAGGGAGCAGCAGAGTCTGTCTTTGCTAAATAATTGACTGAGGTGTCATTGAAATAATCAGTGGTGGGTGAAGACACAGAAGAAGAGAAAGGAGATGACAGTCACAGAAGAAGCAGAAGCAGAAGAAGAAGCAGAGGAGCAGTGACTTCACAGCGGGTTTGATTTCAGACTGTACAAACAACAGGACAGACGCTCGTGACAGTTATGAAATATTTAGAGTACACTGTTTGATGCAAGTTTTATTCTTCTTCTTCTTGCGGCAGAAACAACAGAGTTACTCCTGGAAACAGCTCAACCACTCGATCCCTGACCTCATGACCTCCTGACCCTGACACCTTCTCACTGCTCAGTCACTTACTGTACCAGTAATTACATATTTATTAGGGCTGTCAAAACGAATGTGTTAACGGGGATTAAGCCATCATCATGTTTAATCTGCTTCAAAATTTTAACGCAATTAACTTGTCTCTGCCAACGCATTCGGGGCAGTTTGTCTGAGTAGAGTTAGCACTGTGCATATGCAAATGAGAGTTGATCTGCTAGTGACAGGTAGCAGAACCAACCCATAAAGATGAAAGAAGCTAAACAGCATGCTAGCTCTCTGGATGGAAATATGAGGACAAAAAAGCCAAGATGGAACAGTTGTTTCAAGATGTTTAGTTGAAGGTGTTGAATAAACATGATAAGTGCATTGAAACGTGATTAATATAGATTAAAAATGAACGATATTTAATCATGATTAACCAAAATTAATTCACAGCAACCCTGTGATTAATCTGATGAAAGATTTTAATCATTTGACAGAACTAATAATATGATATCTATGATGCCAAACCTAATAATACTACCAGATCAGCAAGTAATCCTTCAATGTCTCTTTTTTTTATTATGCTAATCTATTTAAAATCTATGTAAAACAACAAAAACACACATATGTTCCCTCAGTGGATGCAGAGAAAACATGCTTTATATTAATGATTAATGAGCTGAGCTGCTGCCTCCGTGTATATTTATGTGCAGAGGATGTCATCAAGGGAACAGTAGAAGAACTCAACATATTAGGTGTATGTAAAATTTAGCGTTCCAGATGAGCGGTTTGACATATACAGCTTTAAAATGTGGAAGATTTGGAAAATGATGGGAAGTTGAAAATACAAGAGGACATTTTGGGGTGAAAAAGATATTAAAAGATGTTGGATTTTAGGGGGGGGGGCATGAGGACATTTTAAAAGAACCGTTTTGGAAAGTAAGCACAGTTTTAAAAAGCTTGGGAACTGCAAGAGAGACAGTTCTGGTAAATAATAGATTATATTTGTATTACATGAGTATTTTGAACAAAGGAAGAAGATTTGGAAATGAAGGACATTTTAGGTGATTCAGTCCAGACTGAGGACAGAGAAGACAGACTGTTTTGAGATCTTTAGCATGTAAGGACAGTGTCAA
The DNA here is from genome assembly GCA_030068375.1 of Ostorhinchus rueppellii. Taxonomy (NCBI): domain Eukaryota; kingdom Metazoa; phylum Chordata; class Actinopteri; order Kurtiformes; family Apogonidae; genus Ostorhinchus; species Ostorhinchus rueppellii. Next base: position 21,019,395 of record JAQQZY010000009.1, on the reverse strand, counting down.
AAAATATATATTCTGATGTTTTGGCCGAAATGAAGATCAAATGAGATGTCAAAATTCTGGTAGCTTCTTTTTTCTCTCTCTCTCTCTCTCGAGAACAAAATATGCACATTTTTAACTTAGTATTAAAGGCAGAGTTCTTGAATAATGTTTGTCTCTTGTTGTGTCTCTGACCTGTGAGATGGGGTGGTTGACGTAAATCCAGCCGGTACTGGGGTTGATGTGCAGGTAAGCCGGCTTCTGATGGGACAGGGAGTAGGTGATGGCCGCATTGCTTCCCTGGTCATCATCGTGTGCCGCTGCTCGCAAGAAACTAGTCCCCACCGGAGTGTCTTCTCTGAGGAAATCTGAAAAATATAAAAGATTTCTGTAAAAGCTGCTGGTAGAGGTCTTTATGTTATTGTTTTTGTTTGTTTGTTTGTTTTTTACATATAGAGAAAACAAACCATATAAAAGTAGAGAATTTATATTTGGAAGCTAACTAACATTAGCTCCAATTACATTTGTCAAACTGGATCTTTACTGATTTCCATGATAAGCTACAATATTTTACCTGATATGTACAGTTCAGAGGAATCTAAGTAAAGGAAGTATTTATGTCACATACATAAAAAAGCAGAAAAGCAATATATTCAAATTGATGTGTTAGTTTTATCCAACAGTAATTCTGCTACATCCGTCTACTGGGTGGAACAGTATGTGTAGCAGTTAGCGCTTCCCTCTCATATCTAGAAGCTTGTGAGTTTTTTCATTTTTTTTCCAAGCTGTGAGGGTTTCCTACAGGTTTCATACAATTAAAGCCCAAGTACATACATTTGAAGTCTCCTGGTTCTGATGAAAAAGTGGAGTTGGTCCCCAAGTGCCTTCAATAGCAGCTCACCGCTCCTAAAGTGTGATTTATGCTAATGCTAATCGCTAATGCTAATGCTGGGTACTGTACATGTGATGGGTAAAATGCAAAGACTGAATTTCCCTACAGGCATAATATCGTGAGTTAACCATGTAACCTTTTACTAAATGTGTCCATATTGAATGCTATAATAACAAAACATGCAGGCTCTACTATCATAAATTGTTTGAACCTGGGAATTCATTTCAACAGCAGTAACTAATATTAAAAACCAAACAGAGGTGCACAGAAAGGAGTTGAGGAAAGATGCTAATGCTAGCTCTGTTAGCACTCTGTTGTCAAACAGTATTTAAAAGTGTTCGTGTTAGTTAAGTTAGATGGTTTTATGTCATCTAAGGCTGAATAAATACACTAAAGACATAAAAGACACACAAGTATAATTGGTTTCCATAAGTTCTCAGACATACAACATATTTCGTTGTCTCTTTATGTAAATCTATATCAGTAACGAACCTGCCATATTGTCAGACAAGTCATATATTAAATAAGGTGGTCAGTATTCAAGTGTGAGTGGCTTTTAGCTTAGAAAAGAAAAATTATAACACCCACTTCTAAAGATAAACACTAATAAAAATATACATTAATGATTAAATGTGTCCTTATGGAAACTTTCAGGAACACTATTACATTCTGACTTTGACTAGTGATAAAAATGGTCATGTGTAGTTTTTATTTTGTTTCAAATTCTTTGCTAAATATTAAAATGTTTAAATAATCTGAAACCACCCATGTCTCATTAGGATGGAACAGTAGCTCTTTTTGGGATTTCCAGCATTAATAATACTTCTCCTCCTCCTGATGCTACTGCAGGTTTTTATTCATTGTGTTTTGACTTATCATTTGATGATGTGACATGTACCCTCCAATACCAATGACCTCCACATGTGGCGGCTGAACTCTTCGTCAAATCGCAGCTTGTGTCCGAAATGCGCACTTCATTAAATGTGACTGAACATGTTGTCACGTCATGTTGTGTGATGGTAAGCAGATATTAGAATAATGGAAACACAGCGTACGGTAGTGTGGTGTCAGCAGTGTGTCACCTCATTTTGTCATTTCTGGGGCTCAGTTTGCAAAGTCAACAGATGCATTTTTAAATTTATGAATATAACCTCCAATCCTGCTGACTACGACGTGTGTGTCAGCGCTGATCAGACAACAAAAACAACGAGCGGAGACGAGGGCCGCCGCCGCATTTCCATCTGTAATACTGCATTTCAAGCATTATGTCAATAATAATGTCCTTTTGACGTTTGGGGCTCTTGCTGGATACATTTCAACTGAATAATCACATGGGATCCTGCTGAGCCCAATGTGTGTCACAAGGAAAACAAAACGAGCTATGGGAAGGCGGATCGGATGCATGAAAACAAGAGATTTTCAGTTTTTAGTTCAATTAGAATCGCAGATTTTACCCTCATTTCTTGCTCTAGAGGCAAACTCATTTTACAACATTAATTTTATGAATGAAAGTATTGAAAAAATAACAAATAACAATAACAAACTACCACTAAAGAGGCAACATGAAGCATAAAACAATGTATGCAACCTATTTGTTTAGTTTCATATTATCAACTCTATTACATTAACACTTTTAAAGATTTGTTATAAACTAGATGCTTCTGCAAGAAGAATTAAAGCACTTTCAATTGTCCTAAAAGTAAACAAAAGTAAAAAAAAAAAAATTAATTAATAGTTATCTGATGTTAATGCTAAAGTACTGCAATGACGTGATAACATATTAAACTATGTACTTTCTTAAAAATTGCTTATTTACTGTGTTTGTCCCAGAGATTTGTTTGCTTTGAAATTAAAATAAACCACATTCACTGTACAATAAAAGACTAATACTTCATGCAGGAAATATAGTAGCTGAATCACTGCAACAATTACTCAACTAATACCCAGAAAATTTAATATTCATTCATTCATTCATTCAGCGATTCATGTTACAACTTCTCAGATGTTAGAATTTACTACTTTTTAGAATGCGTGATAGTAAAGTGATTATATTGGGAGTTTTTTCAGTGCTAGTTGAAATAATAATAACAAAGATCCTCTATAACGTACACTTCACTGATCTTGTGTGCGCTGATCCCCTTCCTGTCTCATAAATTGGATGCTGTTGTGTGGATGGATGAAGTACATTACAAAAGAGATACATGATATAATACATTAATATCACGTTCTTCACGGACAACTAACATTATTTGATCATATTTACCATTTGCTTTTTTCCTCTGCTTATTTCTAGATTTGCTGTTCTCATAATAAGCATTTCAGCCAAAACACCGACCGCGCATGAAAATAAGCTTAAATCTGGCCCATTTACAGGATAGACCCAACTAGGGCTGTGCAATTAATAGAATTTTGATCACGATTTCGATGTTGTTGTCAAACAAATCTCAAAACTCATATAATCAAGTTGAAATGATTTTTTTCCGTTTTTTCTTTACACAATTTCTGAGAGACGGGCATGCACAATGCATTCCGTTCCATTGCAAAACAGCTGTAAAGTACATATATTAGTAGCCAAAATTTATTTGCAATTTGAATGTTTTGCATAAAGAATCGATAACAAAGTGTTTTTTGAGAGAAAGAGAAATGCTGAATAAATGCATTGTGAAACTCAAATTTAATCATTTGAATAATCATGATTTCAATACTGACCAAAATAATCGTGATATTGATTTTTTCCATAATCGAGCAGCCCAAAACCCAACACTCATGTTCTTATTGTTGGTTTATAGGAATAATACTAAATAGAGCTGGAATGATTAATTGATTAATCAACTCAAATCTATTAAACAAATTATTTGATTACAATTTTCCTGAATCTAAGCCTCATTTACTAACATTGGCTCCACTGATTATTTCAAATGGAAATTTATTGTGATGCACAATATAAATACACTATCTATCTATCTATCTATCTATCTATCTATCTATCTATCTATCTATCTATCTATCTATCTATCTATCTATC
>JAQQZY010000009.1:20945214-20955848 GCA_030068375.1 Ostorhinchus rueppellii | reverse complement strand
GACTTGTCCAGGGTGTACCCCGCCTTCGCCCTAAGTAGCTGGGATAGGCTCCATGCGACCCCCGTGACCCTAGTGAGAATAAAGCGGCTATAGAAGATGAATGAATTTATGATGCTGATGAAATGGTGAAAAAATATCACGATATAAAATTAACTCACATTATGCAGCTCATACGTGTATTTATGTTTTTCCTGCAATCTGATGAAGGCCTTTTGTCATAAAATTGCCATAAGAAGTGAGACAGTGTGACTCTTGCTGAATTTTCATATTTAATGTACTGATGTCACAGTCTGAGGAGTGTGTGCTGACTGGTTCTTTTAAGGTCTTTGTGTTCAGTTCAGTCTGGGAGCGGCTGCTGCAGGTTCACTTAATGTGTTGAAGTGATTCGGATGCTGAGGATCTGTTTGACTAATGAGAGCATCTGTCCATACACACTCCCTGAGTGACGTCCCAGGAGGAAAGAAACTCTGTTCTCTCTTCACTCTCATCACAGACTCTGTCATCTCCAATCTGCCTCCTGTCCCATCTCCATGACAACGCATCACATCTTCACCCCAGTGACTGCACGCATTGTCGTTGTCGTCATCGTCGTCATCTCTCTCTGAGATTCTCGACTGCCACTTTTCACAGAGGTCAGAGGTCACACAGCAGACAGGTGTAACAGCAGATGATGGTGTTCAACAGGAGGTTTAAGGACCATCGGAGGTCCTGAAGAGCCATCTGGGGCCGTGTTTCCACTACATGGTACCAGCTCGACTCAACCTTTTTGCGTTTCCAGGTCCTTTTTTGTAATGGAATCTGGTACCTGGTGCTAGTTTTTTGGTACCAAAACATGACACGTGAACACTGCAGACCACTGAAGGGCCAAGTAGTGTCTGCATTAGGGCTGTGCAATTTATCGAATTTTGATCGCAATTTCGATTTTGTTGTCAAACGATCTCAAAACTTAAATAATCGAGTTGAAATGATTTATTTTCCGTTTTTCTTTACACAATTTCTGAGAGATTCGGACGCGCAATACATTCCATTCCAAAACAGCTGTAAAGTACATATTTGTAGCCAACATTTATTTTCAATTTGAAAGTTTTGCATAAAGAATCAAGAGGGAAAGAGAAATGCTGAATAAATGCATTGTGAAACTCAAAATTAATCGTTTGAATAATTGTGATTTCAATATTAATCAAAATAACCATGATATTGATTTTTTCCATAATCGAGCAGCCCAAGTCTGCGTCATTGCATTACCAATGTGCAAACTGACATTTAAAAAAAATAATAGATTTGGAGGGTTACAGTAAATGTTCCAGAAGGTTAATCAGTCCGCAAAACAATAATGACAAACAGCCACATACTAAGGATAAAAAATATCATCCCATCGACATCCTCCATCGTGTGCATGTATCACATGGTTATTGTTGTTCTTCTCCTCTTCCTCTTTGTTTTTACCACCACCTGTGTCGTGTTTCAGACGTAGCAGCCAGGTACTCTACGTCAGTAGTATCTTGCAACAGAAACGGTCTCTAGGAAGAGTAGCTGGTACCCGACTCGAGTCAAGCCTGTTCCATGTAATGAAACACAGCATAAGAGTCCTGAACATTCTGATCTTCACAGGGGTCCTTCATGGTCCCAAAAGACCAAAAAGTTTAGAAGACCCCCCCCCCCCCAGCTGACAGTGTTTCCTCTGTTAAATGTTACCCTAAAACTTCAGTGTGTTGTCAAATGGCTTTGACAAAACTTTACAATAAGCTTTTTCTATATTATGCATATTTTATTGTTTATTCACTTCTTTTTAAATTTTACTTTAGTTTTCCTTTTCCTATCCTTCAATATAAATATTATTTTCAACAATGGCTGTCTGTTTTCTGGAAATCCTTGTCTTTATTACGATCCTTAAAACTCACTTCATTCATACCACTCTCGTTTAAAAAAAATCAGTGAGACTTCTGGACCACTGCACCTGTTTTTAGCTTTTCTATTTGTTATATGTCATTGTGTTTGGTTCTGCTTTCCATCCTGTTTGTTTGTTTGTTGTATATAATCTGTTTTGTTGTGTGTTGTACATGCAGCCTGTGCTGCTACTTATTCTGTTTCTCTTGGCCAGGTCATTATAATAAATGAGAATCAGTTCTCAATTTACCTAATTAAATAAAGGTTAAATAAATACATTTATTGATTGACCTTAATGATTTTTTTCCTGCTTTTTCAAAATAAAACATTTATTTTGATCTTTTGCAAACTCTACATTGATGATGTCCTCCTACATGCTGTTTATGTCTTGACTGTTATATTTTTGCCTATTTTATTTTTACTTTTTATTTCTAACCTTTTCTGACTCTTTCGTTTGTATCTGTTCCTCTAGAAGCTGCAGTATTTAGTCCTGTTATCCTAGAAATGTGCTGTGACAATAAAAGCTTTCTAAATCTGAGTTTAAAACAGATGGCTTTGAGGGGTGTCATGTAGTTTTTTCTTTTCTTTTTTTTTTCCAGGTTGACATTTCTTGTGCTGCTCTAAACTCTCACATCATTAAACTGAAGCGAAAACCCTCGAAAATGACCAAAGTTGGAGTTATGAGGTTTCTCCACATGACAAACGTTGTTCTCATTATGTCTGACTTCATCTTCCTCTGAGCTCCTGTTGGACAAAGCAGCATGGTGAAGATGACTCACATCAAAGACAGTCAGAGAGATGTTAACGCCTGACTCATCCTCATCACTGGATGTATGTAGTGTGTGTGTGTGTGTGTGTGTGTGTGTGTGTGTGTGTGTGTGTGTGTCTGTGGTGTTCATGGTGTTCATATCTACTCACACTTAAGCTGGATTTACACTTGACACACCAGGTTAAAGGAAACCCCAGTGGAGGTGACCTGTTCTGCACTGACAGGATTTACACACTAAACATCATTTTCATGTTCTTAAATGGATACTTCATACTCTGCTTGTAAGAGGTGCTTATATCAATAGTCTAACACAGCTTAGATTAAACTAGAGCTGAGTGATATGACCAAAGAAACTGTCCAGCTTGGAAATGGTCTACAACTACATACAAGATGATTCTGACCCAAACCAGTATAATACATGGAAAAAACGAAAAAATCTGCAGTATGCCGATGATACTGTTGTAAATGTATACTCACTTTGACTGGACAATGTACACTACACTTGTTTATAGGTTGATGTTTTGTTTTTAATTATATATGATGCAATTATTACCTCCGCCAAGGTGGTTATGCTTTACTGTGCGTATGTTTGTTTGTTTGTGACCATCTGACTTTGTTTGTTACCAACATAACTCAAAAAGTTATGGACGGATTTTGATGAAATTTTCAGGGTATGTCCACTCTGGGTCAAGGAAGAGATTATTACATTTTGGAGGCTTTTTGAATCACCATCTGGATCTAAGAACTTTTTAAAGGATTCTTTATCATTGTGACATAGTGCATAGAGCTGCATGAGGCCATTCACTGCCATCTAGTGGAAGAAAGTACTAACACTACCTTAAAAAAAAATAAAAATACAAACACTACCTAAAAAAAAAAAAAAATACGAACACTATCTTGGTGGAGGTCTGCGCTCTCCAAGTGCTTTTCTAGTTTTATTGTCTGTAAGGTGACCTTGGGTGACTTGAAAGGTGACACCAAATAAAATGTGTTGTTGTCCAGTTACATTTCTATGTAGTTTTGTGAGCTCCATGCATCGTCTACTGCATCCCACAATGCATTGTGGGTACTCACTCTTCTTTTGTCTAACAGCAGGTCACAAGTACCATAAGTAAAGCATTATCACCATCTGCTGCAGGAGCCCACATTTAAAAGACATTAAATATGGATACACAGGTGAGGAAACGTAGGCAAAAACAGCTGAGAGACTATGGAACTATTATTTTGTGTTATAGAGTAGTATAAAAGCATTTAGCCCATCTTTAGCTTTGCTGTTTTTGCAGGGTTGAAATGAGCATACATATTTATTATTCATTTTGTTTCCTTTAAATGCAATAATACAGGAAATATGTGCACAGCTTTAAAAGACTCATAAAAACGGAACTACATTGGTTCTAAAGGTGAAGTAATTTAGTTATTAATTGAGTTATTATGTAATGTGACTCCTGACCTCATAACAAGCAGCAGCATAATTAGAGACATCTGACATGTGTTGAATGAAAGCATATGTAAAACATCACAAAATTAATGCAGTAAATCTCATACTGTCTGAACAAAAGTGTTGAAGGAATGTTAAATGCAATGGGCGGTCACACTAAATGGTTTGGTTTATGGGAGCTAACTTTTCTCCCTCAATCTTTAGTTTTTGCTGCTGTACAAACTTCCCATGTATCCAGATTGGATCTTAATACAGAGACTGACAAAAAAAATAATAATAATAATAATAATAATGTTGGACTTTTGCATAGTACCATTTTCCATGACAAGTAATCAGCTGACAGGTAATTGTTTTCAGGGTGAGAAGCTCCGTGGTCGTGACTGTCTTGTAACTACATTGTACATACACTGTAAAAAGTAAAACTTGAATCAACTTAAAAATTTTTCTTCAATAGGTCACACATAAAAAAAAAAAAAGTTGAGTGAACCATTACCATTACATTCAATATAATTTAATTTGGTTCACTCAACATTTTTTTTTAATGTGTGACCTACTGAAGAAATTTTTTTAAGTTGATTCAAGTTTTACTTTTTACAGTGTACAATTAGGACAAAGTGATAAAATGATCACATTTTTACATCATGATAATTTCCCTCATTGTGATATCGTGCATGGAAAGAAGGGAAAAAAATCCTATGAAATAAACGGTTCTTTGTGGTGACTTAAAGCGTCTGTGTTGCCATACATTAGATGTAAGATCAGGGAGGATCTGTTTGATTTTTTTTTTTTTTTAAATATCCCAGAAGCATTCAAGTTACTTTTCTATAAATAATCTACAAGATGACTGCTTTTGATGATGCTAGGTTAAATATACATCTATATCCATTCATTGGGAACTTAACAGATTCACATGCAACAGCAAAGACAGGAGCTGGACTTGTGATAGTCTAAGCAAGGCTCCACCCCTTCCAGGAAGTACAGTTTTCTACAATGGTATTTGATTATCCTTCCTAAAAACAAAAACAACAAAAAAAAACAGACAGGTTTGAGTTTTTTTCAATTTTTTTGGTTTTTTTGCCCATTTTATATCCAAAACAGAAAGCCAATACATCAGTCATAAATACTTAAATCTAAACGTACACATTACCAACACTGAACCAGTACTGTATTAATGCTCCTCGCTTTAGCTGTGCTGTCATTATCCCATGTTTCCTATATCTATAGGTGTATAAGTCAGTGGAGTGCCTGTAATAAATCACTGTCAGCACTGACACAGGTACCAGCATGGTGGAAAATTCAACATAATATAAAGACTACAGAGTAAAGTTCACCAGAAACAGTGGCTTATCTGAGGATAGTTTGCATATGATGTATTGAGGCTCCAGAGTTCAACAGTCTACGGAGACTTTTTATCTTAGTGTGCAAATCAGACTCACTGCGTCCGAGTTGGCCTGTGAACCCTCATTATTACCGCAAGGCTGTTTCTAAATCATTCACCTGCTTCATCTTGACCTACAGTTCATTTTATGTCATGGAAAGCAGTATATGTGGCTGTCGTCTGTAATGCTTTGCTTCCAGTACCTATGTGAGATCTATGGCAGTGATGTACAAATACATCTCATAATTGCTATGACTGATCATTTTTATTTATTTATTTTTTCCTTAAATTTACTAAATGCTTGTGTATCTGCTCTGCCATTGGCTCTTTGTATTCATGAAATGTTTTGGTTCTTTCCTTTTGCTCGAAACAAAATAACTAAACTACAGTACAACGCACAACACAACACTAAAACTAAACTGCACTACACTAAAACTACACTGCATTACACTAAAACTACATTACACTAAAACTACACAACACTACAACTACACTGCACTAAAACTACACTACACTACACTACACTACGCTAAAACTGCACTATGCTAAAACTGCACAACCCTATACTACACCAAAACTACACTGCACTACACTATACTACACCAAAACTACACTACACTGCACTACACTACACTAAAACTACATTACACTACACAAAAACTACACTACACTACACTAAAACCACATTACACTGAAACTACACAACACTACCCTCCACTAAAACTACACTACCCTACACTACAGTAAAACTACACTGCACTACACTAAAACTACATTACACTACACTAAAACTACACTACAACTACACTACACTAAAACTACGCTAAACTAAAACTACACTAAAACTCAACTACACTGCACTAAACTACACTAATGTGTGTTTTTGCTTGAATTTGTAATATCATGTTGTGCCCCGTTGTGATATACATTATTATATTGTCTTTAGGTTAAATTTTGGTCCCATTCTCCAAAAGTCTCGCCGCTATGTTGTATATTGTGATGTTTCACAAACATTAATCATTACATTAGATTTGTGAAATGTTCTGCAGCTTAAGTGTTTTAGTCTTTTATGTTGTTTTTGTCTTGTCAACTACACACACAGACTGTGTTCATTTCCTTTTATTTTAAGTATTGTTAACCCTTTCATGCATGAATTATGAGAACATTAATCAGATTTGTTTTCCTGTGAGTTTTTAGTCCTCTTTAGGCATAAAAAAATGTCCACTCAGTTGAAGCAAAGAAACATGTATTTACCAATATACTGCATGAAAACTATGAAATAAAAACATTTTAATGCTGCTAATCTGATGTTTTCTCACATTTTAACAAACTCTAATACTAGTTATGACTCACTTCATGGAGATAATAATCGAAAAGAAAAAAATGTAAAAAAAAAAAAAAAAACATGTAGATTAACAATTAGCAATTGATTTACACTCAAACATGCACTGCAAAAAGTAAAACAATGAATCAACTTAACGTTTTTTTTTCAATAGGTCACATAAAAAAAATGTTGAGTGAATGAAATAAAATTACATTAAATATAATTTAATGTAATAATGTGTGACCTATGGAAGAAAACTTTTTAAGTTGATTCATTGTTTTACTTTTTACAGTGTGTTACTGCAGATAAGGCTCATCAAACAGCAAAGTTACACTAACGGTATGAATTACAGTGTATGGGATGATGCATAAGTGTCCACTGTGTTGGCTGACATGGAACTAAAACAACAAAACCCATGAATATATAAGAGAACAGCAGTAGAACAGCTGTCCACTCAAGTGACCACTATGTATGAAAGGGTTAAAGTATGATGGGATTCACAACATAAACCTTATTTTTACTCATTTTCTCAACAATCAGCGCCAGTCTGTCATCATCACATCCTGCTATCACATTGTCAGATTGCATTTGATGAAAACAGCAACTGTTATTGAAATACTGAAGTTATTCTTTCATGGAAACGCCTCTGGGTAAACAGGAGAACGGATGCTGGCTCACTGTAATGATGCTGCAATGATGCTCTGCTTTAAAGTAAGTTCCTACATAAAACATAAATCTGTTTCAGAATTATTACCATAAGGGTCAAATGAGGATGTCTGTAGATTATTAATTAAATGTAAAACTGAGGAGGGAGGAAAAAAAACTTAAAAAAAAAAAACTCAGCAGCTGCAGTGAGTAAAGATAGAGAGAGCGAGGGATGGATGGAGACAGAAAACCATGAGGGAGGAGGACAAATGGAGGAGGAGAGGCTCAGTCAGAGCGATAAAGATAACACAGAGACACGACAGAAGAGACAGACAGAGGATGGACTAATGGAGCTCAACTCTCCTCCATAATGAAGCCCGAAAGTCTGAGGAGTGTCGCTTAATAAGAAAGTCAAATCCCAGAGAGGAGAACCAGCAGATCAGAGAAGGTCTGCAACTTTAACCTCAGCTTTAGATGGGGAGAACGCATTACATGGAACAATGTGTCGGCTGGCTCAGAGGGATGAGGAGGAGAGGGAAAACAAAGAGGATGATGAGGAGAGGAGGTGACAGAGGCATGGGAAAAGGAGGATGAGGAAGGAAAAGAAGAAGAAGAGGAAGATGACAGGGAGATGAGGATGTGAAATGAAGCAGAGGAGACAAAAAAAGAGGAGAAAAGAGGGTCAAGGAAGAGGAAAATCAGTGAATAAAGGCAGCAAGAAAGAAGGGAAGTGACTAAATGAAAACATAGGCAAAGTGATCTTGTGGCCACATCATCCAGCCTTAATGTCTATCATATGATATATATAAAGATGAGATTTTGTCAATATTAAGGCCTTTTTAACCCATAAAGACCCAGTGCTACTTTTGTGTCAGTTCCCGAATAAAATTTTCTCTGTATCTAGCCTTTCTTAAGTGATTTTTCACCATTTATTATAATTATATTCTCTATATTTTGCATTTAATCAGTATAACTCAAGTATTTTTCTGTATTTAATACACCGATCATAAAGATGTTCATAAAATCTCAGATTAAAGTTGAAGGTCATGTCAAAAACAGAAAAAAAACTCAAATATGTCATTAATTGAACTTAAACCCAGCATTTCTGTCCGCTGTCATTTATTACAGTGGTTGGATCAATGACAGTGGATGGACACACTGGGTTTATGTTCAATTAATGAGAGATTTGACTGAAAATGTCACTTTTCCTTCAGTTTTCTTTGTTTCTGATATATGAGCTTTTATGAACATGATCAATGAAATAAATACAGGAAAATGCACAATTTTCAAAAGTAAAAAATGTAAAAAAGTTAAAAAAAATGTTTTTTAAAAAAACCGCAAAATACAGAGGATAACATTATAATAAATGGTTATAAATCACTTAACCTGTAAAAACCTTGTGTTACTTTTGTAGCATTTCCTAAATATTTTTTTTTATCTGTGTTTAACATTTCTTAAGTGATTAATCACAATTTATTATGATATCATTCTCTGTATTTTGTGATTTTTCAGTGAACATCACGTATTTTCCTACATTTAAATAATGGGTCATATGGATTTTCATAAAAGCTCAGATTAAAGTCGAGGGTTATTATATCAAAAACAGAGAAAACTGAAGAAAGTGACTTTTTCAGCAAAATATGTCAATAACTGACCCTAAACCAAGCATTTCCATCCATTGTCATTTATTAAACTGGTCGGATCAATGGTTGGAACTGGTTGGATCAATGACAGTGGGTGGACACACTGGGTTTATGTTCAATTAATGAGAGATTTGACTGAAAATGTCACATTTTCTTCAGTTTTCTTTGTTTCTGATATATGAGCTTTTATGAACATGTATATGATCAGTGAAATAAATATAGGAAAATGCATGATTTTCACAAAAAAATAAATAAAATCACAAAATACAGAGGATAACATTATAATAAATAGTTATAAATCACTTAACCTGTAAAAACCGGAGTTACTTTTGTAGCAGTTCATAAATATTTTTTTTTCTCTGTTTAACTTTTCTTAAGTGATTAATCACAATTTATGACATAATCCTCTGTATTTGTGATTTTTCAGTGATCACAAATTTTCTACATTTAAATGACTGATCATGTAGATGTTTATTAAAGCTCAGATTACAGTCGAGGATTATTGTATCAAAAACAGAGAAAACCAAAGAAAAAGTGACATTTTCAGTCAAATCTCTCATTAACTGAACATAAACCCAGTGTCCATCCACTGTCATTAATCAAACTTCATGGGTTTTACTGGTGAATCAATGCTGTAGAAGATGACGGTGTTTCCATGGTAACTACAACACCTCTGAACATCCAAATGGGTCATATCTGATGACCGTGAAAAGACGAATACTGCATTTTATGCAAATTATTCACATGTAATGATAGGATTAGGAGTTCAGAAGCTAGTAAACATTTTAGATCAGTAGATGTTTTGGTTGTCGTTGGCTGTTTGGCTCTTTATGGGTTGGAACGTACCACAAAAGTCACACCGGGTCTTTATAGACTAATGTGTCCTTCCCTGCCCACACACCACAGATGTCAGTTCTTTTATAGCTAACCCAACAGATGAAGTCTGTATGCCCCTGTTACATAAAAAATAAACTAAAGTGATGTTTACGCCATTTCCTCAATAGCAGAGAAAATGTGTGTGGGTTAAAGTGGACTACTACTACTACTACTACTACTACTACTACTACTACTACTACTACTACTACACCTAAAATACATTCACATAGCAAGCAACATCAATGCAACAAATATTCCATGATGCAACAGTTGCTGCAAAATACTGTAACTACGCTGGTGTTCAGGCTATTTAAAATGCACATTAGAACATGTACAGAAGAAGAAGAAAGAGTGAAGGTGATAAAAAAAGAGAGGAGATAAGACCAAGATAAAATAGGAGAGGAGAAATCAAAAAAATAAGAGGAGGTGAGGAGAAAAGATGAGGAGGAGGTGATAAAGAGAGGGAAGGAGGGGAAGGAGAGGAGGTGAAACACTAAAAGTTGTAAAAGCTCTTCTTATCAGTGAGGAGCGCCGGCAGGCAAACCACACACACACAGACACACACTGACACACACCCTGCAGCCTCTTCCTCTATATATGTATGTGTGTGTGTGTGTGTGTGTGTGTGTGTGTGTGTGTGTGTGTGTGTGTGTGTGTGATGCAAGCCTTTCGGG
>JAQQZY010000009.1:20904811-20915130 GCA_030068375.1 Ostorhinchus rueppellii | reverse complement strand
GTGTGTGTGTGTGTGTGTGTGTGTGTGTGTGTGTGTGTTTGTGTGTGTGTGTGTGTGCGCACATCTGCACCTTTTTCTTCATCTTTTTCGAAACTCTGTAACTTCTGAATAAAGTTCAGTTGTGTGTCGTTGCTGTGATGTGTGTAGGGCTGTTTGTTTTATGTGGTTATGTGTGTGGTGTGTCCATGGAGGAGTGATTACATACAGGGCAAAAAATAAGGTTTCAGACAATCACAGAAAAAAATATTTTCTTCAATCTGTTGTTCATTTTAATGCCTGGTGCAACTAAAGGTACATTTGTTAGGACAAATATAATGATAACAACAAAACTAGCTCAACAGAGTTTAATTTCAGAGCTGACATCTACTTTTTTTTGTTTTCTTGATAATAACCAAACTCACTTCGGTTCTTACATCAGTATCTATGGCACTGCACTGACAAAAACAGCACTTTTAGCGCTACACACAAACCTTCATCATATCCCCTCTAATAGAGTTTATAACACACTGCAAAAATCAGGATGCTTGTTGCATCTAGAACAGTCCAATAGAGTTTTGTAAAAGTGCAAGCGTGTTTACTGTTTGTAGAAAAAATGCTTTAATAGAATTGGGATAAAGCACTTAGTACATATTAAACTATAATGTTTTGTGTTGGGGTTTTTTTCTCCAAATCCAATGAAAAAACGTAATTTGGCTGAGAAACAAACACACATGCATTTATGTTTGTCTGTATTTAATATTACTTGATATTATTCTGTGCATGTTTTAACATTTTTAATGTCATTCAAACAGCACACAGTGACATATTGATCCACAGTTCTTGTTCTGGTGGGTACCTAGTGGCAGCCGGATGGTGCATGTGTGTATATGAATCTTTGTATATTTTGCATGAATAAACAGCGTGTGTGTGTATGTGTGTCCATGTGGAGAGGGAGACATATGGGTCAGGTATCATGGGACTGTTGTGTGACAGCTGGCAGCATATGTGTGAGTCACATGGACCGGTCAGACTGAACATCTGAGGCACATCAGGCCTCCTGCTGCGACCACCACCACAGAAACACACACACTACATGACGGTTTTAGTCACAAACTCTACAAAATGAACAGCTGTGAGAAATATCTGCCTCTGTGATACAGTAGCCAGTCAAAGGTAAAGAAAGAGAACTACAACTCCCAGGGTACATTTCATCAGGAGACGTCCAATCACAGAGCTCCAGACTTGTAAGTGAAAGCTGATGTGAGCTCCTGCAAAGACATTACCTTATATACTGGGTTTGGTCATGCATTTCTCATATTGTATAGAATTCGCCATTTACATAAATTGATTAAAAGCGGAAATTGTACAAAGCCCATAAGGGGACAGATAGAAAAAAAATTATTTAAAGAAAAAAAAATAATAAATCAGGTCAAGTTTTGCAAGATCTCACAAAAGGCAAAACTTTTGGGGGATCGCGCAAAACTGTTTGTATTAAGAGCAATGTTCTTCCGAGTCATCCATGCTCAGAACGAGAACAACCCGAATGGGCTCCGTAAAATTGTCTAGAAGATTGAAAAAAAAAAAAAAAAAAAAAAAATTGAGATTTTTTTTTTCCCCATATTGCAGACCTCTATCTAGAATGTAAATAATGCAAACTAACGGTTGATGAAAAGTGCAAAGTGGCCAAGTACATAACCCTGATGAACGCCACAGGCCAAAACATGCTGGCCAATATTTAGAGAGATAAAGCTCTTCTATGTGACAACTGCTGCTGGAGTTCATGACCTGTATCCAGCTTTTCTCCCTCTCCAGGCTCTTTGGAAGAGCCTTCTGTTTAGATTCAGATCACAGATCAAGGTGTAAATGAAGAATCGTGGTGGTACAAAGATCCTACACCTTACATCATATTCTTTCCATATTTTCTTCAAGTAAATTTAGTTTAACCCATAAAGACCCAGTGCTACTTTTGTGGCAGTTCCCATATGATTTTTTTTTTTTTTTTCCAACAAAATGTACCCCATCTGAAGTGATTTATCACCATTTCTTGTAATATTAGCTTTGGTTTTGCATTGTTTCAGTGAAAATTCTGTATTTGCCTATATCTAATTCACTGATCACATAAATGTTCAAAAAAAAGCTCAGATTACAGTTTAGGGTTATCATATCAGAAACAGAGAAAACTCAATAAAAAAGCTGACTTTTTCAACAAAATCTATCATTAACTGAGCATAAACCCAGTGTGTCCATCCACTGTCATCGATCCAACTCCATGGGTTTTACTGGTTGTAAAAGATGCCGCTGTTTCCATGGTAACTATAGAGCCTCTGAACGTTCAAATGGGTCATATCTGGTGACCATGAAAAGCAAACAAACTGCATTTTACACCAATTATTTACATGTACTGATAGAATTAATGGATCAACAGGTATTAAACAGTCATAGTAGTAGAAGACTTTGGACGCCGGTGAATGTTTGGGTCTTTACGTGTTCAAAAAAAGTCCCAACTATTCCTACAATTGTGACTACTGTTAAAATGATCACAAAAGGCTTTTATTTTTTGCATATATTTCAGCTGTGAATCAAACCAGTCACTGGAACACGAACAGATCTGATCGGTACATGATCTCCAAAAGTACAAAAACACCTCTGCAGCTGGCTCAACCCCTGACCTTAAACATGAGTTTTCCATTAGAAAGAACAGTCCTGATCCTCCCAAACAAAAACATGTCCTCCTGAAGATGCAGTGGATCAGCGGGTGTGTGCTGAAGAAGAGGAAGTGCTTTCATAATGGCTTCATCTACACACACACACGCACACACACACACACACACACAGAAACGTTACTTATTGCTGCTTATCACCTCTTGCTAAGCCGTGGGGAGAAGATATTGGGGACATTCAACACTTTGAGGAGGCAGTTTCCACTTTCCAGCAGTAAAAGCAGGATTTTGTGTGCGTCTAAGCAAGTATTGCAGTGAACTTCCTGTCACCCCCCCTCTGCAGCTCCTGCTTTCTTTACATCTAATTCCTCCCTGCTGGTGATTTAGAGCAGGGTCTGAACACTGCACTCTCTTCTTTATTACGCTCAGAATAGAAGTGTTTAGCTTAACAGGTTCATGGATTTACAGCAGTCGCAGCTTTATTACATGTTTATTTTAGACATTTAGCACACTGTTTACGACAGCGTTGGATATTTCACTGTCACTATGGGCATTGGACTATATTTAAGAACATAAATCAATGTATATATGCAGATTGTGCCAGTGTGCATTGTGGAAAATTGGAAAAACTTAATTTTGTTGATGCGCTTCAATTAATTATCCACCAAAATCCACTGAAATCCCAATATGACTGAATGCATTCAATTAGGGCTGCGTGATATTGGCAAAATATGTAATATGGATGTACAGCATTGTGATATTACAATATTTCTCATTCACCTAAATACCAATTTCATCTAAGAAAAATGTTGCAGATTTTCAACGTTTTTACGACTGTTTTAAGTATCTACCTGATGTGAGTCGTGCATGCACAAGAGGTTCAGCGGGGGTTTCAAATTTATTAGTAGTTACGTTGATGCTCACCTTACTATTTCGGCGACTAATCAAACTATTTTGTCAAATAATTTGGTGAGAGGATATTCCTGACGTGCCGTACTTCAAATGTTTACCAGCTGAAATGGTGCATGCAAGACGAATACTAATCTACTGCCATAAAACAGGGAATATTGAAAACGTGTTCATAATCTCACACATTCACGCACAAAACAGTTCACAACAACTTTGCTTCTGGTAAATTTACATCTTTACATCTTTAATTTACATCTTTAAAAAAATAAAAAATTCGCCAGTTCCGGTTATGAATTTGTTACTTTACGCATGCGCGACTCACCTGTTGTCGTTTAAAAGTTGTCATACATTCGCTTTACATGTACTGCGCTTGTGTGACTCCCATCCGATGGGTACTCGGATCGGGTTGCCACAACAGGCACTGCTCGTGCTCTAACATGGATGACATACATTCCTGTCACACCAAGAACAAGTCATACCATAAAAAATAGGCAGGAACCAAAATGTTAAGAAAGGCAAGAAGAAATACAATAAAATGTAATAAAATATAATAAAAGAATATATATATATATATATATATATATACTGAAATAATTAATAAAATAATATAATAATATGCAAATTGCAATATAAACAAATGTCAAAATAATAAATGAAAATTAATCATTTGGAAATAAAATATTCAAGTTAAATGTTACAGCTGTATACTTACAGTAGAATGTTTGTTTGTTTTTTATTATGTATTGACTGTGTTATATTGTTCTAAGTTACCACACGAGATGCCAATTAAAGCCTGATGAGCTGCATGTGGCTCTCAAACCGCGCAATGAGTATGACTGGAGCAGATAAACACAATCAGGCTACTTTAGGTAAAAGTCCATTTTGGGGATTTCAGTCATAAATCCAAGGAAAAACGTGTGCTCTGAGAATGTAATGGTGAAGTTATGCAGCAGTGATTATTCACCTGTGACAACTTTACCTCGTCTAGATAGTCACATTTAAGCGTCTTCTTGGATGATCTGGAAAAGTTTATGCAAATATTTATTACTCTTAATTATACAATATAGTACATGAAAACATTAAACAAAACATCCTCATTTTTCTAGCAATTCATGACCACAATCTCAGAGAAAATAAATTTAAAAAATATATTTCTCAGAAATCTGTCACTTTATTCTCTTATTTGTTCTTAGAAATTTTCAATTTTCATCTTTAAAATTGTGTTAATTATTATTTCTTCCTCTCTGGCTCAATTTTTTTACATGATAAATTAAAACATAAATTACAAATGACTCCACTGCACCACATTAATTCTCATTTAAGTCATTAAAATCGGTCAGTTTTGGGGTTGATGACATGTCCAGCACTTTTACATCTCACTGTCATCATTACATTCAGTCTTATTAACTGTACTGTCCTGTGCAGACGTTTCTGTGATTAAAGGGCATTTGTCTACTTTGCTCTTTGGACAGGGAATTTGTTGCTAAAAGACTGGGAACTAACTAAACTGATCTCCTTATTTTTTTTTTTTAATCCAAACTCAAAGTGCTACAAACTAATTCATTATTTTGCACTTGTTTTTCATAGTTTGCCTTCTCCTGTAATGTTGTCTGTGTTTTATTTCACGCTGCCTCTTGACTAGAACTCCCTCAAACTTTAGGATTAAAGAGGTTCTTAATCTGAATGGGATTTTTTTCCCTGGTTAAATAAAAAGTTAAATTAAAAAAAAAAAAATGTGTAAACTGCATCTCCTCTTAGTGCTTCTCCTCAGTTTTTCCTGAACCCTGCCTGAAGTTCTCCCTCACCCTCAGAGATGGTGATGGTTTTGGTGAGGAGGGGTATCTCCCTCCTGACTCCTGGGCCTGATCCCCCTGAGGAGAACTTCAGAGCAGATAAGCTCCAGAGAAGTGAACGCTTTTAATCAGAACAGTGACCTTGACTCAAACTGAAGGAAGCAAGAGCCGAGAGCGTCACTGGTCCGTTCACCCAGAGGAGAGGGCGTCTCCTGGGAGTGAGAGGACGGAGAACCTGAGGGAGAGGACGCCGGAGACAAAGGGAGGAGGAGGAGGAGTGTCATGGAGATTGACGGACAGGCAGCGACTCTGGAGATGTCACGGTTTTTAACGTGATTCTCCACGCTGTAGAGATAAGTGAAGGTCATACACCGCTGTTAGAGCCGTTTAACTGCAGCCTGCTCTTCCTCTTTATTCTCTTGGAAACTTTCTCATTTCACCTTGGAAAGAATGATGGAAACACCCCGGGCACCTCTTCTCTTTGTCACTCAGTTTTCTGCGTTTTCACCCAGTTCTTCACATTGAATACCCAGGCAGGTACGAAAGGCCTCAGATCTGATCTTCTCCACCATTTATTTAGTGCCATGTCTCATCAGAACTTCATAAAACTATGTAAATCATCCCATACACGTGTCAAAAAGCATATCAAGGAAAAAAGGGAAAATATGAAATATAGTGAAATCTTTCGTATATAATTGTTAGTGGTGGTTCTCACACATGTTCCACTGGTTATTTTCACTTTTTTACAGTCCAGAACAAAATGTAGCAGTCATTGTGTTCTTTACACCACAGGTAAATACAACACCAGCAGGTGAAGATGAGGAGACATAGTGTTGGAGATTCAGTTCAAAGATAATCCACTGTCTTTTACATGTTTCATACATGTTTTAGGAATAATTTAACATGACATGTTATCAGACTTTAAATAGTTATTGTGACAGACCCCTAGATCTGATTCCATCCATCCATCCATTATTCCGCACATCCATCTGACCACCCATCCATCAAATGGACCATCTACCATTCATCCATCCACCTTTTATTCCATACGTCATTCTGTCCATCCATCCATCCATCCATCCATCCATCCATCCATCCATCCACCTACCTACCTACCAACCCACCTACCTATCCATCCATCCATCCATCCGTCACTCCATACATTATTCTGCACATCCATCTGACCATCCATCCATCCATACGTCAAATGAACCATCCACCATCCATCCATCCATCCATCCATCCAATGGGCCATCTACCATTCATCCATCCACCTGTCATTCCATACGTCATTCTGTCCATCCGTCATCCATCCACCCACCCACCCCTCCATCCATCCATCCATCCATCCATCCATCCACCCACCCATCCATCCATCCACCATCTATGGAACATCTACCATTCATTCATTCATCCATCCACCTGTCATTCCATGTCATTCTGTCCATCCATCCATCCACCCACCCACCTACCCATCTCTCCATCTATCCCTCCATCCACCCACCCACCCATCTCTCATCCATCCCTCCATCCACCCACCCATCCATCCTCCATCCATCCATCCACCTACCCATCATCCATCTATCCATCCACCCATAGCTGTAAGAGAACAGCGACAGTGTGAATGCAGACAATTAGCAATAACACGTCACTACACATGAACAGACATTGATGTCAAACAGGCCTGAGGGGGTGGGTGGGTGTGTGTTTATGTGTTGGGGGGGGGGTCGGGTGGAGAACATGCAGAAAACAGACGTGTGACATCTCACACATTCATGTAAACACAAATGTACACACAGCTGAGGTCATTGTTTATTTACACATGTTGGCTGATTGGATGTGGGCGTCGGTTTTCTTTTCTGAAATAAACATGGCGGTTGTTTGGTTAGTGAAGAAGAAGTAAAGTCTGCTTCCCCTCGGTTCATCCCTCAGCAGAAAGCGATGGAGGCGGAGGACCAAGTCACTTTGTATTATCAGAACATGTGCGTGCAGGACAGCGAGAAGAACAGCTCGACTAAAGCGGACAGAAAAGACGTCTCTGTTCGCTTCTGTTATATAATCCATGTTCACACACTGGAGCTTCACCCCAACAAGTCCTGTCATTATTCATGAGAGCTAAAGTCTCCTTTTCTTACAAGTAAAACCCTTTCATCTACTTTGACAATTACATAAAAGCTACTGCACTGGTCCAAATATAAATGTAAAACAATATAAATCTAAATATAAAACCACTTTTTTTTTTTTTTTTTTTTTTTTTTTTTTTTAAATCAGACTTTACCTGCTCTGTGAGGACTATGAAGAACTCAAGATTAATTGGGTTCTCTGCAGCGTTTGTTAACAGAAGCCAAAATATTGTGGAAAAGTATTCGCCGCATTGAAAAACTACAGTGTGTGCTGGTGTTTTTTTCCCTAATATTACTTCAAGTGCAATATTTCAATTTAGTTAAATTTTTTCTACTCTCATCACATCTTTTAAAATCATTTGAGACATTATGTGCAAAAAGTCAGACAAGGCATTAACTTTCCTTTATCTACTACTCTTGGTGAGAGGGAAGAGACCACATTTGATTGGCTGATGGTGTAAACCTGTGCATTGAATGAGCAAAATGTCCATGACCTCAACTGTGAAATGTATTAACCCCTTAACGCCTGAATCCATTTCTAATTGTGGAAAAAAAAAAATTTTGACTAGCATTTTTTCTTTCAAGTAGATAGTGTCTTGGTTGAATTTTGGAGTGGGGAGTGGGGTGGGAGGGGGGGGGGGGGGGTTGATGTGAATTTGCATACATAGGCATCAAGGGGTTAACTCTCTGTAGTTAGTATCATAAGAACAACAAACAGGTTGCAAAACATTTCTCCCCAATACTCTGATGTCTTCATGGACGTATACCCTTTAATCTGATTTATTTCATTCTTTAACATCTGTGCATGCGTAAAAAAAAAAAAAAAGACTGTCAGAAAGGGAAGTGATGTAGTCAAACATGAGCAGAAGACAATAATAGGAAGTTGGAGTCAACTGTCACAAGATAAGATAAGATAAGATAAGATAAGTAAATATAAGATAAGATTAGATAAAGATAAGACAAGATAAGACATACTTTACTGATCCTTCAAGGGGAAAATTCATATATGTATTCACTCTGACGGAAAACTCAAAACCTTTCTTACGCAATTCATCACCATTTATTAAAATATTATCCTCTGCATTTTACCATTTTTACCAAGTTTCATGTATTTACCTGTATTTAACTTCCTATATTTAAATTAGATGTTCACGAAAACTCAGTAAATCCAAAGGTTATTGTATCTCAACAGAGAAAACTGAAGAAAAAAATGACTATTTCAGTCAAATCTGACATTAACTGAACATAAAACAAGCGTCTCCATCCACTGTCATTTATAAAACATGGGTTTTAGTGGGGAATCACTGTTGTAGAAGATGACAGTGTTTCCACGGTAACTATGCCAACATCAAAATGGCTCATATCTGATTACCGTGAAAAGATGACAAACTGTATTTTACACCAATTATTTACATGTATTGACAGGATTGTTGGATCAACTGGTAATAAATATTTTAGATCTGTAGAGGATTTTGTTGGATGTTTGGGTCTTTATGGGTTAAGAAGTGGGTGGAGCTACAGTTTATCACCTGTTGGCTGTGGGGCTGCTGTTTTGTTTTGTCTTTTTTGTCTGTCGTTTTTGGGTTTTTTGTATGTGGAAGTGACTATTTCTGGAGCTGCAGGAGTATATTTTTCCTGTATTCATCTATCTTGACTGCAAATGCCATTTTTTGACAATGACAGATTCAATATGTTCATAATATTACAGCTAAAATATTTGGATTAGGGATAAATATACAGATATCATGTGGCACAGAGATAAAAAATGCATAAGAATGTGGTTCAGCTCAGCACATACTCAGTAAAAATAATGATCTAATGCTGCTTTTTACCCACAATGTTCATGTAGTTTTACTTTTGTTACAGCTGGAAGCTTCACTGTAGGCCTGGGGTCAGGTCAAAGGTCACAAACGGAGCTGAAGGATGGAAAAGGGGAGTGAGAGGAAAGTTCAAAACAGCTGGAAAGTGTGTGTGGTCGTCAGTTTAACACACACACACTGACGATCTGCTGTGATACTGAGTAGAGCAAAGTGGAGATCAAGCCTCTCAGTGTGTGTGTGTGTCCTCTGATGTCTGCTCCAGACTCTCATTAATTAACCCAGATGAAGGCTTCGAGATCTGATATCTGGCTCATCTATGTGTGTGTGTTTGAGTGAAAGTTCAGGCTGATCCAGGTTGAGGGCAGAAATAAACAAGCTGTGTCGACCCCTCGCTGAGAAATAACTCTGGAATGTATGAAAGATGAGCGTCGGATCCTCTAAAAGCTGTTACATATCGAAATAGTCACTGACAGACCAGTGAACGCACCGTCTATAGCCCCATACTGTATGCACTGTAACATGTCCTGTGTTACGTGTCATTCCACTCGCTGATTGTTCAGTCTGGATCGGACGACCTTGTCCTACTTGGGGATCGGTGCATGGTTGCGCCTCAGGCTACAGCTGATTGGTTGTCAATAAGCTCTTTGGACAATAGGAAAACAAAGATAGATAGATGGAGTGGTAAAGAGTGAACGAGGACAGATGGGTAAACAACACATAAACACCAAAGACATAACGGCGCCACCTTCAGGCTACACAACACATTCCGTTAATAAGACAATTCATTAATTACTACAAAGTGTGAAAGGAACGGCTAGCCTCACTCCCTATCCTATAACCTGAAAAAGCACAAACCGAATGTTTTTATTTTCAGTTGTATGTAGTTTGTCTATACATTCATGGCTGATCACATTGTGGACTTTACAATGGTACCTCTACTTATGAACGACTATACCTTTGAAATTTCCAGGTTACGAAAATCCTTTATGGTAAAATATTGACTCTAGTAACGAAAGAAATTTCAAGTTACGAAAG
>JAQQZY010000009.1:20843180-20853665 GCA_030068375.1 Ostorhinchus rueppellii | reverse complement strand
TGTGTGTGTGTGTGTGTGTGTGTGTGTGTGTGTGTGTGTGTGTGTGTGTGTGTGTGTGTGTGTGTGTGTATTTGTTGTGGATGGAAAGAAATAAACATAATCTAGTATTACCCATTCATTATCTATGTGGGTCACTTCTGGACCATCATGGGTGCGACCCAGCTGATTAAATCACTGAAAATTCTTTGAATGTGGTGATGAAAGCTTTTATATGTTCAAATACTTAGTATGGAGGATATCATGAGGCCTTGAAGTAATCAGAAGAAAAATACATTTTTTTTATTACCCTATGAAGTTGTAAAACGGTCAGATTTGACCCGAACATCATAGGAGGGTTAAGTTATACATCAAGTCTAAAACATCTCATTTTTATTTATTGCTTTGCTGCTGATTTAAAGAATCGGAATCACTGACATAAATTTACATACTACAGTTTTATATTTGTTCCACGAACAATTATGTGTTAAATGATTCCCAACAGTCTACTCTCTTTTGCAGCTTTTCCCTTTGTCCCACTGCGTCCAGTTGTATCTGTATATGTTAGAGCAGGGGTATTTAACTCCGGTCCTCGAGGGCCGGTATCCTGCATGTTCTAGATATTCCCTCTTCCATCACACCCGCTTCAATGAATGATCAGCTCACCACCAAGCTCTGCAGAAGCCTGATAAAGATGTAATGGCTTCCAGGTGTGATAGAAGAGGGAAATATCTAAAACATGCAGGATACCGGCCCTCGAGGACTGGAGTTGAATACCCCTGTGTTAGAGCCTTTGTCCAATCATGTATCTGCCATCATGTGTTGCCGGGTAAAACAAATTTGCCTTGAGGCTTTTAGAATCAACAGTAGTAATATTAACCCATAAAGACCCAGAGCTGCTTTTGTGGAGGCTCTAAAATATTTTTTTCTCCACATATAACATTTCTTAAGCGATTTGTCACTATTGATTATGACATTATCCTCTGTATTTTGAGTTTATTCTGTGAACATCAGGTATTTTCCTATATTTAATTCACTGATCATGTTGATCGTCTTAAAACTCAGACTAAAATAGAGGGTTATTATATCAAAAAAAGAGAAAACTGAAGAAAAGTGACCTTTTCAGTAAAATCTCTCAATAACTGAACATCCACTGTTATTGATTTTGACATTGCTTTGAACTATATCTTGCACTGTAAAGCACTTTGTGACCCCTGCCTGTGAAATAAATCTTCATAAATTAAACTTATTTACTGATTATGTAGCTGCAGCACGATTTTTATGTCAGTTCCCAAATAAAATTGTCTTTATATCTAACCTCTTCTAAGTGATTTATCTCCATTTATTATAATATTATCTTCAGGATTTAGCAGTTTATCAGCATAGATCAGATATTTTCCTGTATTTAATTTTCTAATCATGAAAACTCAGATTGAAGTTGAGGGTTATTCCATCAAAAACAGAGAAAACTGAAGAAAAAGTCACTTTTTCATTCAAATCTATCATAAACTGATCATAAACAAGCATCTCCATCCATTGTCATTGATCCAACTCCATGGGTTTTACTGGGGAATCAATGTTGTAGAAGATGATGGTGTTTCCACGGTAACTACAGAGCCTCTGAACGTCCAAATGGCTCATATGTGATGACCTTGAAAAGATAAAAAACTGTATTTTACACCAAATATTCACATGTATTGATAGGATTAGTGGATCAACAGGTATGAAACAGTTTAGATCAGTAGATGGTTTTGGTTGACGGTGGCTGTTTGGGTCTTTATGGGTTAAAAAGTGGATTAAATCAGGTCGAACCTCACTGAAGGCCGAGCTGTGAAAATGCACCGACCACCACTGTAAACTGACGAGTTAGTAAATCTCTCCTGTGCAGTTGTCACAGTTCCTTTTCTTCAGTCGTGTGTGGCAGGTTTCCTCTGTGTGTTGAAAGTTCCACTGGCTTTGTGAAAGAACAGCCTCCTCTGAGCTGCAGCTGCACACGGACAACAGCACGTTTCAACAAGGACATGTCTCTATATGTGACATTTTCTTCTGTCCGGATTTAGTCACTATAAAATCTCCGGTTGTTTCACTACATCCGCTCTTATCCTCATGCGTTAAAACCTAAAACAACTTCTCTCTTGACACTACTGTACGCCACCCCAGATCAGTGTGATTCATTTAAAGAACGAGACAAACAACTCTGATAGTGTTATTCTGGAATAACACTGACGTCCTGTTGACACAAACATGGAGATTATCTGTCCAAATCCATGTATCTGGTCGTAGACATGAGTATCTACGTACTGTATCAGGACCGACTTGCTCTTGGAGCCTCTAGTGGCCATCTGAGGTATTGCGAGTTTTTCCATCCTGGCTTCATTTTTGCGCCTGGAGGTTAACACTGGGATGATACGTGAAATGGAATCTGCTTGGTTTAACTTTCACAAACAGACGTTGGCTCAGAGCGGTTACATATTAATGCGTTAATGTGTATATTTGTATGTGTTCAGACCTTTGTGTGTGTGACCTGAAGGCTGTGGTGTTGATGCATATTGGTTGCATTAAGCCTGTAGTGTGTGCGGTGCTGATGTGTGGGTGGTTTTTAGCCCCTTTGGCCCATATAAACGCTCGCAGTCTAGTGCGTCGCTGTGACAACAGGTATTAGAGTATAATTTAAGCGAGAAGCTTAATGGAGCTCGAGTAACGAAGCCCAGAGCGGGTGTCCCGCCTGTCTCTCCCTTCATGTCAGCCGGACTGGTGGCCTACGTGGTTCTATCACCCACTGACACCCACAGCGGCTCCGTAATGTGGAAGAAACGCCTCTGCTTTTCCACCTGGCTGCCTCGGAACAATAGGGCATGTTTTAACTCACAAACATTGGGACAATAACACCAAAGAGGGTGATCTGTAATGCGATTATAGTTGTATGATGGTGATGAAGCAGTAAAGTCGCTGTAATCTGTGTCAAGAACGTCCGTGTGGGTTTAGGGTTCCACCGAAAAAGAGAAAGCAGCAGACAAAACAATCTGCAAAGTAGTTTGTATCATTAAATTCTACAACTACATGTGATTTTAGATTCATTAAAAAGCTTGAAAGAAGACGATTACAGCTTATGTAAGTAGCAATTCAGCCACTCGGGTCCATTCCGGTTCAACACAGGAGTTATTCTGTGGTCCAGCTGTTTGAGCCGCCCCAAGCCTCCATTGGGCCTAAAACAAAACTGGATTTTGGGACCCTATATTTTGTTTTTTTAGTTTTATTTGCATTTTTCTCCTCTTCCTCTTCCCTCCTCTTTCTTTTTTCAGTCCCAGAAGTGTACATCCTTTTTTTTTTGGCAGATGCTATTTGCACCCAGGTGTAAATAGTGAACATTGTAATTTACACCCAGGTGTAAATAGCAACAGTTACTATTTGCACCCGGGTGTAAATAGCAACAGTTACTATTTGCACCCGGGTGTAAATAGCAACAGTTACTATTTGCACCCGGGTGCAAATAGGATATATTCACACAATTCTTCTATTCACTCCCAGATTGACTAGCATAACCACAACTAATACAAAAAATAAACAGCTAGATATACTGGATACCAATAGTAAGTATCTGACTGTCGTTGCAAGCATATATTGCACATACAGCGACATTGATTTACCTTTGTAGCAAGAATACAGATCCTCGTTCACTCCAGATGTTTGTTTTTTGTTTTTCTTAAAGAGAAAATGAAACAAAATTGCTGGACAGGAATGTGGGTAATCATGCCTCACATGAGATTCAAACCAGCAATTAAAAAGCCCATTAACAATAGATAATTCTAACTTTTAATCTCATAATTATGACTATTTATCTCATAATTTAAACTTTTCATCTCATAATAATGACATTTTATCTCAACTTTTTATCTCGTACTTATTAGTTTTTATCTTATAATTCTGACTTTTTTATATCATAATTTACTTTTTTTTACCTCATAATTATGACCTTTATCTTGTAATTTCTGCTTGTGATCTCATAATTATGACTTTTTAGCGCGTAATTATGACTTACCATGGAGATTTTAGTTTTTTCAGTGGCAGAAACAGGCTTTCATCCATTTCAACCATCAGACAAAGGAAACAACCTTTAATAAAACACCAAACACTACCACTGACCATATTTCTTGACTGATATCACTGAGAGTCATACTATTTTGTTGTTTATTTCTAAGTGTGTGTTGGTCAAACCTCTGTCACTGTTGTGGGTTTTTGTTTTCTATGCTTGGTGTTTCCTGCGTTTATTAAAATCATGCGAAACCTTCTCATCTGCTGTTCTTTTGTTCGACGTTAACCCACATCTGAACCACCTCACGGCAGATGATACTGATGTAACCGAGTCCATTATCTGTGATGTATCTGCCTCCAAAACAATAAACAGATGGTGGATGTTTATGAGGATGACTGAGGAGCAGATGATGACGATGAAGGCGGTGATGTTCTGTTCGCCCTCGTTTCTTCAAGACAGTTTAGGGGTAAAACGAGGATCTTAAGGTTAAGGTTAAGGGTTGAGTAATGTGAGGGTTTTGACAAATGCAAGGGTACAAATGTGTATGTGCTGACACTCAGCCAGTCTGTTTTATCGCAGCTCAGTCTTTCATCTCTGCAGAGCGCCTGAACGCAGCAGACAGACTGGGTGACGCTGACACCCAGGGGTCCCTGAACACATCAGCACCCGTCCTCTACACTTCAGTCCAAAACCTCTGAAACCTCCAGATACCTCGACGTCTGTCTCACACACATGGCTTTCAGACGCCACATCCTCTCTCATCAGCAGCTTCTTCACTCACAGAAAACTGTCTTTCCTTTTTTAAAACTAAATTTCATCTTCAGTAGTTGTCATCGGAACGGCCTGTTACAAATGTCAGGAGTAAAAATCCTTTTCCTTCATCTGTAGCTTTAGGTTAAGAGAGTTTTTAACATGTTACACTGAATACAAACACAGACATTACACACACACATATCCTAAAATCTTTAACCCTTAAAAGACCTAAAATGATTTTTGTGGCAACTTCCAAATGAAATTTTCTCCACATTTAACCTTTTTTTATCACAGTTTATTATTTAAATTTCTGCATTTCTGGAATGAAAGTCAGGCATTTTCTTATATTTAATTGACTGATAATATAGAGATTTGTAAAAGGTTCATGTTAATTCAGGTTATTATACCAAAAATGAAACAAAAGTGACATTTTCAGCAAATGTATCATTAACTAAACATAAAAGCAGGTGTCTACATCCACTGTCATTTGTCTAAACACATGGGTTTTAATGGTGAATCAGTGTTCTAGAATTATCTGTCTGCATTTTTGTTTGAGGATTTGTGTTTTATTTGCCCTTTTGTACCAGCTCTGTTTGTTGAGTGTTTGTCACTTGGCTGCTTAATACCCAGAAAAGTGCTATATAAAACCGATGTATTATTATTATTATTGTTATTATTATTAGAGATGCACTGATACCACTTTTTTCCAAACCACGTACCAATATGAGTACTTAGTAATCCCATTACAGTTCTTAGTTCCGTTTAAAATTGTGCTTTATTGTCATTAGTTTGACTGGAACAAAGTGCTGCTACTGACATTTAATGTGTTTCCGCTCTTCATTAACCATACTGGACAAATACCACAAAGAAAAGTAAAGTTTTTTTTTAATGAAGAAGAATAAAGTCAGTAAAAGCAAACATGGAGCTGACAGAGGGAACTTTAATGTGGATACTAATGTTGCAGCGTTTCCACTGGTAAGGTTTAAAAGTGAAGCTTCAGGAGGGAAAAGACTAATGAGCTTTAAGTTTTACTTTCACTTCTGCAGATGGTGGTCTGCACCACTCCTTACCCCCATAGTATTATAAGTAGGATGTAAACTGGCCCAGCCCTGGGTAGTTGTCTGAAATATGTCAGTAGTTTTTCACTAACTCACACAGTCGCTCTTTGAACACATCCTCTACCACCATGGTTCCCGCTGGTATTCTCCATCTGGGTTCACATCCACCAGCCCCTGGACAATGGACAGAACTGTGTACGCAGAGGACGGACAGAACACTCCGGCCGTATCTTTAATGTTACTTCCAGTCTGCGTTACTTTTGTCACCGTCATTTTTTTTTTTTTTTTTTTAAATCTCCACACTGCTGACATTACTCCTCCATACCTGCTGCACTGAACTGTGAATGTAAATGTAGCTGTGTTATCGGTGCGGTTGTATCGGAGTATTTTTACGTGTACGAGTACAAGTACTCACACTCAGTCTCAGGACCCAATACCAGTATCGGGTACTGGTGCATCATTATTATTATTAGAAGATGATGGTGTTTCCATGTTCACTATAGAGTACAGGTGTCAAACACTGTCAAACTAAGGCATAATATTGTTAAAATTGCACTTATTTTTCTTCAGTATTTTCCAGTTTATATTTGTTCATGTTATGTTCAAGTACAGTTCATAGATGTAAACATTTTCATTACAGAACCTTACTGTTTTCACTCAAAAACACAGAGAAAACTTTGGAGTCGACATTATTCATGAGTTCTTCTCCTGTTATTTATTTATATTATTGTACTGGTCCGGCCCACTTTAGATCATATTGGGCTGACTGTGGCCCCTGAACTGACATGAGTTTGACACCCCTGTAATAGAGTCTGTGAATGACCAAAAGGTCATATCTAACAATGAAAAGATAAGAAACTGCATTTTACCTGCATTATTTACATATAACTGAAAAAACCCCAACTTGAATTATTTTTTGTGTGCAGTTGCTCACATTATCATTCAAATGCGATGCCATCAGGCTCATGTGTGAATTATCATGTGTGATTTAGGACCACATATGATAGTGTTCTGGGTCTGATTTGTGCTGTTCAGACTCATAAAACATATGAACAGGATGTCAAATATGGACCATTTTTACCTGCAGTGTATTCCACACAGCTCCAACATCAGTGAGACCAGTCACAGGTTTATACTTTTGGAAACAGAAGGGATTTCTAGGTTTTAACTTCTAAAAATATGATTACCTTTGTTTCCTCAAAGACAGTTGTTTCATGCAGTACAGTGATGAGGCTCAGTGGTTTGTTTTTTTTTTCTTATTTCACATGTTCATTAATATTTATAGAGGGAATTTATCTGCATTTCCTTTCAAAGAACTGATCAGTAATATGTGAAAATGTAAAAACATGACTGTTCTGCTGCACTAGTGAAAAAAGTCTGCATAAAGTTTACCTTAGAGCTGATTATTGTTACAAACATTAAAACAGATACATAATTAAAGCATCTTTTCTCTGTTTGTCAGTAATGACCTGGTTCAGCCTATTTGGAAAGAATTCTGTTCACTTCTTACAGACAGTGCCACAGATTTTGGAGCTAAACCGACAGTTCGGATTCTGCTCTTTCTGTGTTTTCTGGAGGAGAATAATTCGGGGCTCGGCCTGGTCGTCCAGCACATGAAGCCACCTGACTGCTCCGTGGTCGGCTCGGCATCGGGCTGACAGCGGGAAGTGGGAGCCTCCATAAACTGGGTCGCAGAGGGTAAAACTGCCTGAGGGCAGCTTGGCTGACACCCCACATCTAAATCAGCACATTAAGCACCGGTACACGACAAAGAACTGCGGGGGAAAAATGCACGAGAGGGGAAACTGCATGCATTATGTGTTTTAATATTCAGAGTTTGGAGAGAGGATGAGATCAGCACGGTGGAGCCGAGCCATTTGGCTTCCCTTCAAAGCAGCGGACGGATGGAGGGTGTCGACCTGCTCCGGTTCAAACGCAGATGTTTACCACTTTCAAATATATCCTCACCTGAAGGTCAGCATCCACAAACTCAATAGAAGCACAGTCTGTTTGTTCAACTGACAGCTGAGGCTCGGCACTGTTTCATAAAGTTTAATAAAAGCCTATTTCTACTTAGAAAACAAAACTTCTGGAACACTGGCTCTCAAACTTTTTCTGTCGACCTCGGACAAGTTTATTCACTCTAAACCACTCAAAATGGAATGCACATGTTTTCTGTGTATTTGTGTATTTTCTACATCTTTGTACGTCTAATAATTAGTAGTCTTTGTATATGTTAGATGTCATGAAAATATGTGTATTTGCCACTTTTTGCAAATTATATATACAGGTGGTCCTTGGGTTATGAACAAGTTCCGTTCCTACGCTGGCGACATAACCTGAATTTCCGTGTAAGTCGGAATTAACCCTTTAATACCCCCTAAATCGCTAAATAAATATCCAAACACACATATTATACTTCATATTCTGACCTTTTGATGATATTCGGCATCGTTTCCATCATAATAGCTTTCCTCTTGGCTGGACCAGCATCGCTAGGAGATCCTGCTTTCTTTTTTGAGGCCATGATGTAAAAAACGAGGGTGACAAAGGCGAGGATACCGAGAAAATTACGGAGCACAAACACAGACACTGTACACTCTACGCTACACTACTACAGTATGGGGCTGGAGACAAAACGGCGGACGGGACTCAGGCGTCGTAAAGTCGAAACAGCGTAGTTCGAGTATGGCGTAACCCGAGGACCACCTGTATATATGAAATACACTTGATTCACATTGTCTTTTTCCAGCTCTCTTTTTTCATGGAAACACAGCTAATAATTGTGATAGAATCCCTAAACACTCAGAAACTAAGAAAAACTTTTGTGATTACCAATCATTCTCACTGAGTCTAATTGGAATTGTTCAGTCGTCCCATTATTTCCTGTTCTATGGTCTTCTCCTGTTGATGATGACTTCTGTAGCTGCATCTGCGCAGCTGGAAACTAGCAACAAGTACTGGTACAGTGGAGGACAAATGTATGTTTTTTTTAATATGTTTTTTTGTTTGTTAGTTTTTTTGTTTTTTAAGGTTTTTTCTCTGTTTCTGGTAAACTAAAGCCTATATAACAATTATCATTGTTCTTCAAAGACTTTTATCAACCAATAAATCAAACTTAAGCAATGACTCTGTGTCATTCCCAAAACTTTTGGCCATGACTGTAGTGATGTCTGTAAAATGATCACTTCATCACAGCAGCTTCTTCTTACACAACACAGGCTTCAGTTTGACAAACATGCATTTTTCTTGTCCCTTTTCCCCTTGAACATGAATCAGGAATGAATAAGGAAATCAGTAAAAGATTAAATAGAACTAATACTTGAATGGTACTGACACTGAAGACATTAATATCAATCAAATAATTACCTAATATTAAATTTAAGCAGCACAAATGAGATCAGAAATTCAACAATTTATTCATTTAACCTCTATGTTTCCCTGATCACTTTTCATGTGCGATGAAAACAGACACCTATGAAACCAATCACACCATCAAACTCAGCGCTAAAGATAAGTGAAGTAGGTGTGTGACGAAAATGAGGTCAGCTGCAATGTTTCCGACATACTCCTCTCCTCTCCGTCTCCCTAACCTTTAGAGAATCCTGCCGACACTCAGATTAACTCTCACTGAGGGTAAATCCTGGACGACAGCTCACACACACACAGTAATACCACACACACACACACATAGAGGATCTCGGTTTCTTTCTCAATCTCCTGCCGACACAGACACACACTCCAGAGACTGCATAAAGTAAAACCTCAAACACACACACAAGCTCTCAATCTGTCTGAAACTCTCTGGTGTACACTCACACTGCTGCTCTTGTACCATCACTTTGCAAATGTGCATACACAAGCACACACACACACACACACACACACACACACATATATGTACTCGGAGCCGTCCTGAACTTTTGGGATCTGCGGGTAAAAAGCTGACTTGATGTGACGGGAGGTGTGCAGACTCGGCAGAAGTGCGCTTCTGCAGATGGTTGATGTGAACCTGCAGCAGCTGTCAGATCTCTGTCAGAAACCGTCGCAGCGCTTTTTATTCTACAAGCCCTGCCTCACCCAAACCCCCGCCCCACAGGAGTTTGTCAGGCCCAACAAATCCTCCGTTTGGAACACAAAAACGCACCCACTGTAACGGTTTGTCCTGCCGATTCTGTTAAGATCAGCTGAAATAGGACTTTTACAAAATACCCTGCGAGGTTTTTCTAAAATA
Source organism: Ostorhinchus rueppellii (assembly GCA_030068375.1). Taxonomy (NCBI): domain Eukaryota; kingdom Metazoa; phylum Chordata; class Actinopteri; order Kurtiformes; family Apogonidae; genus Ostorhinchus; species Ostorhinchus rueppellii. The sequence continues at coordinate 20,843,611 of JAQQZY010000009.1, read as the reverse complement.
CAGTTCATTCAAGACATAAAGTGCTGCTGAAGTATGTACGACAGTGATGATTTACCCATTTTTAAGGTAGGTTTGTGTACATTTGTTACGAGTAGAGCTGCAGTGATTATTCAGGTAGTTGTTACCAGGTAATCGAGTGGTTTGAGTGACATCTGGTCAAGTTTCATACTGTCTTCCACGCAGGGGCGTAGCAGCATTTTTAAAAGTGGGGGGGTCCTAGTGTTAGTGTGAGCATCGTACCATAGCCACTTTTGGCCTCTGCGTCGGTCTAAAAAGCTAATGAAATATAAGTCAGTTTCTTCACTATACAAATAAGTTTGTATTGTAAATGTCTATGTACATTAAAAACATGCATTATAGCACATTGTTCACAATCTCACAATGCCATGGGAATCTTGTGTACCATTGAGTTTGGAAGGTAAGGACATGTT
>JAQQZY010000009.1:20777459-20794475 GCA_030068375.1 Ostorhinchus rueppellii | reverse complement strand
CCATTTCCAACAGTTCCTGAAAATTTCATGACAATCCACCCACAACTTTTTGAGTTATGTTGCTAACAAACAAAGTCAGAAACAAACGCACAGTAAAACATAACCTCCTTGGCGGAGGTAATTAAATACAGGAAAAGATGGTTTTCACTGGAGAAAAGAAAAAGAAAAATGAAGACTAATATTATAATAAATGGTGACTGATCACTCACTCACAGAGATAAGTTCATATGGAAGTCACCATAGATATTGAAATATTAATGTCATATTTAATAAAGAAGAAGACGTGGGAAATAATGTCTGTGTGTGACTTTAATCCACTGTGGAAATAAGTTTAACATCTGCAATAGAACTTGATCTTTTGTCTTTTATGATATTTTATGTCATTTTATGTAATTTTCCTCTCATTGGTCAGAGCATTTTGATGCTTTTTTGCCTTTTATGTAATTGTTGTCTTTTTCATGTGTTTTTTTTTTGTGTCTTGTTAAGGCATTTTATGATGTGTCCAGTCTTTCACTTTTTTTTGTTTTCTTCCATCTTTTATATGAATTTTATTTTTTTTATGTCCTTTTTACATTTTGGTCCTTTCTGTCATTTTCTTATCTGTTTGTATTTGTGTCTATATTTATGCATTTTATTTGATTTTGTTGCATCTTTTATATCCTTTTTACATATTTGATGTCATTTTTTGGTGCATCTTTCATGTTGGCCTTGTTTTTATCTATCATTCATATTGTGTTTGTTTTTCTTTTTTAACCCTTTAACCCCTGAGATATTATTCCAGGTAAACGTGCTGCTGTGAATTGTCTGTTTCAGGGTCATAAAAACAGCTGTGAGTATGTGCTTGTGTTCCTTTTCTTTAGGGGTTTTGTTTTACTGTGTGTTTTAGGGTCAAAACAGGGTTGAATAACAGAAAAAGACAAAGAGAGGAAGGGAAGTTTGACAGCTTTTTACTAAATAAGGCACTCAGAATGTACACACAATATGAGATTTAGGATGTTGAACATGAACTGTGAACTGGAACGCACTGAACAACAACAAGGATTTGAATTTTAGCCCTTCAGTTTTTGTTTTGAGGCCCCTTTTTTTTTCTTTTTTTTTTTCTTTTTTTTTTACAAAATCAGTCCAGCTGCTTTTTGACACCTGGTTGAACTCCAAAAAAAAGTTACATGATCAAAACTCAATAAAAACATTGTGGGGAAAAAAGGAAAATCACAATAACACTGTAAACAACAGTTTAAAAAAAAAAAACCCACAAGGAAAATGGTCTAATAAAAAGTTTGAGCTTTTATAATGAGTCAGTCTCACTCACAGCTCTGTGTTTTACCCCCCATTCAACCTGTGGTGTACTGAGCATGCTCAGATGTCTATGGAAAGTATAAGGTCTACTCTATCACCACATTTGGAAATGTTTCCGATTGAGCTAATGGTTGACTGTTTATGTATATTTAAAGTAAATTATTCATTCAGAATGCTTACCAGAGACACGTCAGATTAACGTCTTATAAGTTTTTGATTTTATTGCATGTTTTACTTCACTGTCATCTTTTTATATCTTTTACATCATTTTTTTTCTTTTTGTTATATCTTTCCATTCATCACCATTGTTGTCCATTGTCAACTTATTGCATTTTCTATGCATATTTCATCTAGTTTCATCTATTTATGTTTATGTCAATCTTAATAAGATACGATAATGTTGGATAACATCATGTTGTGAAACATGAAAAACTCTTGTGTATTTCATGGCACAAATTAATGATGTTTTATTGTTTAATGCACGAGTTGAAATGTGTTATGATACACCATGATGCAACATTGAAAATAATCATTGAATCATTAAAGAGGATGTTTTAAGAAAGTGTTGAGAACTGAGATGTGTTAAAGTGTAGGAAGTAAATAAACCAGTGGTCAGAAGGATTCCTGAAAACTCTACTGAATGACATATTTGTATTCTGTCACCATAGTTTGAGGTTTTACGACGGCAGGAGTTTGTTTTTTATCTACGTCTGAACATGAACCGGCTCAGTCAGCAGACGCCCTCCCTCATAAATTACATAAGAGCAGTCGGGTCCTGGACCATGTGAGCGGAGCTGATCAGGTCTCCGAGAACATGCGGGACCTTTACAGGCTACGACTATGTTGATCAATCCCACAATGCCCCTGGGCTGCAGAGGTGTGATGAATGAACCTTTTCACCTTGTATGTACAGTACGTCAAGATCTGAACGTGTTCAACCAGGACACGGAGAAGATTAATGTTTGACATGTTATGTAAAGTTACATCTGATTTGTGTTTTGTTCTTTTCAAGAACATTCAGCCTCAGTCTGATCTGCTTCAACGGCATTTACTGAGGTTTTACAGTGTGTTTATAGTTAGTTTTTTTGTAAGAATGTTTTCAGGTGGTTTGTAGTTTGATGCTTTTTAGACACTTTCATATATGTACAAGTTTATTAAGCTTATGTTGATGAATTGTCTAGTTCTAAAAAGTGCTTTATAAATTCAATGTATAATTGTACTTTTAAATTAGTTTTTTGGGGGTAAATCCTTATTTTAGAGTTGATTTCTATTTGTTTATTGTAAAAATTATATAAAATATGTAAAATAGTTTTTTTTCTTTTTACAATGTTTTAAATATAAAAGGGAAAATTCTCTTATCTGAACATAAATGTAAAATTTGAAAGGCATGTCCAGCCTTTTCATGTTTATTTAACGTACGAGTAGATTTATTTCTATTTAACTTTTAATCTAATTTTGTAATTTCTCAGTTTTAATTTTAGTTCAGCTTTTTGGGGTTTCATTGGGAAATTTCAGCTTTTGACTTGGTTTGTGTTTTGTTTATTTGCAAAAGGTGTAAAATAAACAGTCTGGCTTCTTATTTGGTGACACTAATGTTTTACATTTTACTTTTAAATTGGGGCAATGATCTTATCTCAGCTGAAAGTATGAATGTTTCAGGGTGGTTTGTGGGTTCATCCTTCTTAAATACTTCTACTGAGTTGATACAAGTGCATGGATAGTTTTATTTTGTGGAATTGATTAGTTCTATTTTAGCTTTTATTGACTTCTACTAATACATTTCAGATCTGAATTTTGATGATTTTACTCGTTTTTACTCATTATTCTTCCATACAGGAGATGTGCAAATGATCTTACATAAGCTCAAAGTAAGAGTGTTTTAAGGTGGTTTATGGTTCCAGTCTCTTAGTTTAAATGGTTTTATTCTGTAGAATTTATTCTGTGGATTTATTTTAGTTTTACAGTTTTCTTTAGTTTTTTTACATTTTAGACTTAACTGCTCTTTTGTTCATTTTTAAAAGTATAAAACAGTTGGTCTATTGTCTTGTATAGATGCCTTTAGTGTTGTTTTAAGCAGAAAATGATCTCACATGAGCTGAACGAAAGAACGCTTCAGGGCATGTTGTAGTTTGAGCCTCTGTAAATGTTTCTTAAGGTACAAAAGAAACGTGATGTGACTTAACTCACCTTCAAGTGTAAAAGGAGGCTATGTGATCCTCAGTGCACTTTACTTTCACATTAATCATTTACGTGTTTAACTCCTGAGCGATCACGTCCTGTATGTTTTCAAAGACCAGTGTGTTTTACAAAACGCATCATTTACATCAGCAGAAACAATATTATGTAATTGGAATTTGGAGAATGCGCAGCTACTCAAAGATCTTTCTCTCCTTTAGTTACTGTCAAAATATCACATGACTTATTTTGTGCGTCTTTGGCTTAAAGCTCTGCTTTTTATGATTATTATCAGACCATGGAGAGGTTTAGATGAAAACTACTGATTCCTTCTGTTTCATGGGGAAGAAACACGTCAGAACAACAACAATGATGCTCAGTGATGTGGTCTCAGGCTAAACCAGTCAGATTTTATGCCTGAATGAGAGGAATTTTGATCCATAGCCTACATGTTTTATTTTAACCCTTAAAGTCATAAACAGCCACTGGGGATCCATAGCATTCACTTCCGAAAAGTGGTTAATAACTTTTCAACCACTAATTTTATCAATACAGTTTAAAAAATGATGATAAAATGCAGTTTTTCCATTATCTGGACCTTCAGAGGCTCTGCAGTGAACATGGAAACAAAGTGCATGAATTTTAGCGGTGAATGCTACAAATGGCAGGTTTGTTTTTACATTTCCAGTATATTTTGCTAAAAAAAAAAAAAAAAAAAGCCTCTTTTTTCCCCAATATTCTTAATCAGAACTTTTGTGAACTCTGTCAATTTAATACAGAACACTACCCACTTTAAAAATGCAAAAGAATACTAGTATAATAAAAGGTGAAAAATCACTTAAGAAAGGTTATATGTATAAAAAAAAAAAAAAAAAACAACCAAAAAAACAAAATTCAATTTGAAGTGACCTCAGAAATACTTTTAGGTCTGTGAGGGTTAATGTGTGTATAGGTGTGTGCATTTGTTTGTGCGTCTGTTTTTTGTTTTGTTTGTTTTGGTTTTTTTTGTAAATTATACATTTAGACAAGCATGTACTTAATAATAAAGAAACACACAGATGCAATATAAAAATCATAATAATAACAAATAAGTTATCTGATAAACCTACAAAAGACACAAGAAGAAAGAAAAAAAACAACAAGATAAATAATCTTATCGAGTCCTCTTTACAATGTTCAGGGCTGATTAGGAGTTAATACAATGCACACCAATAACACATTTCTCATAGGAGACAGTCTGTGGCGTCTGTGTTTTTTTAAGCTGCCTTCACCTTTATGGTCATTTAATGTAAGTGTGTGGAGCTTTGTTGAGTAAAACTGGTTTAAATTATTGCAAAATGACAAAAATAGACACAGATGTCGTTTCCCCAACAGCATTTTTCGATCCATTCCTGGTGTCGTTTCTTTATCTCTTGTCCTTCTGACCTGTTGTGTTTATTTGCCTCCGCAAGGACATCACTTGCAAATATTACAATGAACTTAGTAAACGAAACCCAGATTAAGCTGTAGATTGTCAGCCAATGTCGAATTGGCAATTTATGGATTCTGGTGGTGACCTTTCTTTACACAGTTACAGAAGCTGCACTTGTGCTGTTTCTGACAGTTGAGCATCTTGTAAATGTCAGGGAAAGATGGTGGTTGTGGTTCAAGCACAAAACAACAACTAATACCGTACCGTACTGTTTTCTTCGGCTTCTACGGGTCCGGGTCATGGGGACAGCAGCCTCAGTAAAGGAGCCCTGACAGTCCTTTCCCCAGCCACTTCCACCAGCTCCTCCCGGGGAATCCTCAGGAATTTCCCAGACCAGCCCAGTGATAAAGCCTAATCCCTAATAGACAATATACATAATTACACACTTTATAAATGACACATAAATGCATGTAGGTCCAGGTAAAAGGCTCTTACTGTTTTGTTCTTGAACATTTCTGTAATATACTTAAAATGTATATTTATTTGGCAACTTTAACAAAATCTCTTGCAACCCCACAACCCACTGTTTAGGAATAATGGTTTAAGTATAGACAGTATCAGGGCTAAATAATGACAAGAAAACATTTTCATATGAGTCAGTGCTGATAATTATCACATTACATGTAAGATTATTATTTCTTTCACAGGCTGATGGTTATTTAGGGGTTTATATTATTTGTAAAAGACAAAATAAGAATACACTAGATGAAAACCATGTAACAGATGTAACTTACAGCAGTGTGGTGTTGTAGCTGTTAGCGCTTGGCTCACAGCTGGAAGCATTCACCAGGTTTCCCGTCACTGAGTTTTCTCCAGGTTTCCAGAATACCCTACCATCAAAAACATGCACATATATCTTAATTCTTCTGTCAGTGTCTTAACCAAGGTAATGATAAAGATTTAGAGTTGGTCTCTGGGCACCCTCAATGGTAGCTGACTGCTCCTAATGTGCTAACAGCTAATCAGCTAACAGCTAATCATAATGCTAATGCTAACGATGCTAACGGTGTCTGTATTCAGATGGTTCAAAAAAAAGAACCAATTTCCTACAGTATAATAAAGTAAGCCAACATTAAAAAAAAAAAAAAAAAACAAGATAGAAGAGTGTAAAGAATGTGAAAATAAAATATGAAGGTGGAACAGCATGAAACATACCGTATATTTAAGCTACAGAATGGCTTCTGTTCTACAAACGAAACCCTATGAACCAGGGATGTCAAGCTCATTTTAGTTCAGAGGCCACATACAGGCCAATATGATCTCAAATGGACCAGACCAGTTAAATAATAACATAACAATTTATAAAGAATGACAAATCCAAACTTTCTTCTATATTTTAGAGTGAAAAAAGTTAGGAAGATGTATGTCACCCCTGTACTAAAGTCATTTTAACACCATTGTTAATATCTTAAATGTAAGTTTTGCATTTCACAGATTCATCTTATTAACTGGATTGGACCCTTTCGCCAAAACAGGTCACAGCTATGTTTGACACCTGTGGTATAAACTTGTCTTTACTGCCAGTCCATCAGTCAGGTCCAACTGCATATTTATAGCTTTCATTTGTATTACATGTTTCTTATAATTCAGTTGTGCTCATGTTTCTATGTATGTTTACAAGCTTGCAGACTCACACAACACAAATAAATCCTGTGATATTACTTCCTGCCATGTGCTCCCTCCTCACATTCCTCCGGGTAAGAGAGATGTGTTGAAGAGAGTGAGCGAGCGAGGGAGTGAACTAATGCCGTCCGCTCTCTCTCTCTCTCTCTGAATGGAGGCAACAAACCCGGTGAACTCGAGCCGCTGGCAGAACTCCAACTGCTATCAAAGTTGATCCTCTGGCTGAAAGGCCTGTTTTCTTTTCTGTGAGGCTCGGCCTCAGCAGCTCCACAGCCTGTATGAAACACAAGTGAGGACAGACAGAGTCGTCCTCACCGAGGTTTTACAGCAGCCACGAGGGGTATCTGACACATTTATTTCCAAACACAAAACCTGATCACGCTCAGTGTAAACCCAGAGTAAAGTTGCAAACAGGTTTCATCCAGATTACAATCCATTAGAGGTTTCATCACCATCAGGCTGTTTGTTTTGGCTGCTTCAACTGTCTCTATTGGCCCCGCCCGACTTTACTGCAACATCAGGCCTGTTGCAACTGAAGATGTGTCATATTGTCATATAACTCTGACCCACTTCCCACTCAGATTTCACTGGTCATCAGATCATAAGTAGACACCATATGTTGACAATACAAGTGTAGATAACAGCGCTGGGTAATACAGATGAAAATGTTTTTGCGATAAATATTCCAGCTAATATCAATAATGTTTATAATAAATATCAGTGATTGGTTGGTTGGGGTTTTAAAGGATTAGTATAACACAAAACAAGATGGAAACTAGAAAAGCACTCGGAGAGCGCAGACCTCCACCAAGATAGTGTTTGTACTTTTTTTTTTTAAGGTAGTGATTAGATGGTGCTGAATGACCTCATAATCAACTCTGGTCCAACATGCCCTATCGCATTGATAAAAAAAATCCCTTTAAAACATTCTTGGATCCAGACGGTGATCCGGATCGACTCCAAAATTTAATCATCTCTTCCTTGACCCAGAGTGGACATATCCTGAAAATTTCATCAAAATCCGTCTTTTTTTTTTGAGTTTTTGAGTTTTGAGTTATCTTGCTAACAGACAGACAAGCAGACAGACAAACCAACGCCGATGAAAACATAACCTCCTTGGCGGAGGTAATGATGTGAAAGATACAATGAGATTCATTCTTATTTTACTTTACTAAAATAAGTTTTCTGCAGGTTAGGTTCTGCAGGTTAGTTTTCTTCTATGCTACTTTTTTTTATATTATTAGACCAATTTTGTATTTATATATACCTGTACATATTTGCTGTTCTGTAAATTATCTTCTATTCTATTCTATTCTATTCTATTCTATTCTATTCTATTCTATTCTATTCTATTCTATTCTATTCATTTTCTGAACTGCTTAGTCCTGGTGAGGGTCACGAGACAAGATATAAACATACAGACACAACAAGATAACAAGATATATATATATAATGTAGTAAAATATTTAGCTGCAAGAATAAAATATGCATCAGTCTCATAAAAAGTTGACACCTTGTTTGTGGTGTTAAACTATGAGAATAAATGCAGACCAAAAAAAGAAAAAAATAATACAACACACAAAATATAAACAATATATAAGATACAACAAGAGTAAAACAACATAAAGTGTATGTATATGTGTAAACAGGACTCGGGACAGTACTCTCTGTACTAAAGCAAACCCTGGTATCTTTGCCTAAATGTAAATATGTGTCTAAATATATCTATAAAACCAATAAAACACACACTGTACAGGATGTTGTATCTGACAGATGCAGATGAACAGCATTAACCACTGACGCACGAGTAACAACATATGACATTTTACATATTTGTGGTTTGCAGAGATGCACAATGGGAACATTTATTTCCCATCTGTGTTGGTTATGTCCCTCCTTAAACAAATATATTCTGCTTTGTTCGAGTGTTACTGTTTTCTGGAACCATGTGGTTTCAGAGGGTCGCTAAATTATTACATTGAACAGCTTTATATTGACCACCATTGGAAAAAAATCAATAAAAATGAAGAAAAATGTCAAGTATTTATTCAGATATGTTAAACAGTGAACACAGCAGATTGAGCCCAAATAATTATATAATAACAGGAGTTTGAAAACAACTGAAATAGACAGTGTTCTTGTTGGCAATGTTATTCACTTGCTATTTTCAGTTTTTGTAAAAAAAAAATAAACTTGGCGGTTTTCACATCTTGGCAAATAAGGACAAAGTTTTTTTTTCATAAGTGAGTTTTGTAAAACTTCACAAATACATTCTGTTTTGTTCTATTGTTCACCTCTCTCATATCTTTTTTTTTTTTTTTTTACATCATTTTTGTCTTGAAGTTATGTATTTTCTGTCCTGTTTAGTCCTTTACCTCTTTCATCTGGTCTTTTATGTATTTTGTCTCATTACATCTTTTACATCATCATCTTTTTTTCTGTGTTAGTGAAATTAGTGAACAAACCAGGTGACAAAAGACAGACATAAACAAAGCATACTAAACAAAACAGCAACAACAACAAACATACACAGTGTACAACAATCTAAAATAAGTGTATTGTGAATAATAACTTAGCATAGTCAGGCATGTGTTTGTGTGTGTATGCATGTGTGTATGCACGTGTGTGTGTGTGTGTGCAAGTGTGTATAGGGGAACAGCATAGTAATTGTATTGTAATGTAATAATTTAATATTTATAATGGTATAATATGGTATTGTATAATATAACGTAACATAATACAATCTAATGAGATAATGCAACATGCTGATACTGTACAATATATTATAACAATGAACATTATGAGAGTTCATCATCATCTTTTATATTTTGCTACATCAGCATTATTTTCATCTGATTGCTTCTCTTATGTCCAGTTTTATCTGCATCATATCATTTTTGTCTTGTAACTTTCCATCTTGTTTAGTCTTTTACCTGTATTTTTTTTTTATCATGTACATTGTGTTTTGTCTCATGACATATTATAAGTTAGACTGAACTTTACTGATGACTTTCTGTGAAATTAAGGAAATATAAATGTCCCTGGGTGGACCCGAAGCACCAACCTTTTGTTAACAGCCAAATGTGCTGTGTCTGATTACACCACAGAGACTTACATCTAGTCATGTTTTTGTATCTTGTAGAACTTGTTCTGTCCTCTGCATCGTTTTTTACATTTATTTAGCTTTTACATGATTTGTGCCTTAATAAATCTTTTATCTAATTTCTGTCTTGTTTAGTCTTATAGCACATTTTCTTCTTGTGTTCATCTTGTTACATCTTTTACATCATGTTCTGTTCATCTTTTGTGTTGTTTTCATCTTGTTGCATCTTTCACATTTTATTTCTTGAACCCCCCCCCCCTTTTTTTTTTCTGACTGAGCTACATTTCACATGATGAACGAATGAATGAATCACAGTATTATGTATTTAACTCTTATAATTGGTGATCTGTTGAAAATGTCTGGGAAAGACAAGTGTTAACAGTGTGTACTAGTTAACTGTATCCAGATTTGTGTTTAGATATGAAGAACATTGAACATCTCTGTTGAAACCAGTCGGTTCAAAGTATAACAGAGTGTGATACTCCTCCTTAGGTTCAACTAAAGTCCATGTTTTCCTCTTGTCCATATGAAGGATCAGTGTCAGAAACACAAACAGAGCCAGGATGAGGTCACCTTCATGTGAGAGCAGCTGCTCCTGGTGCAGACAAACAAGAATTGTGTTCAAATGGAGGCAGGCCTGTTTACCACCTCCGCTGAGTCACGTACACGAACACATGAAAGAATGAGGAAGTGTGTGACCCACTTTCCTCTTCCCTCGTGCTGTGGACAAGTTGTTTGGTTCAAAGGCAAAGAAAATAGTAGTAGAGGATTAAGTACAGGAAGGATGTTTCCAAACGCAACACACAGATATGGGTTTGTCTTGTTTATGTGGGCAATGAAAAGGAAATTATTAACAGGGTTTATCTTTGCAGTTTTGGAGAATAACAGTGATTTCCCAGTTTCTGTTTCTGTATTAAAAAGAAAAAACATGAATACCCCGCAGGATGTGGACCTAAAACATGTACTTTTCCACTTTTCAGAAGTATTGTTGTTTCTGATGTTGCAATATCGGGATGCGTTATAATAAGGTACTCATATTAATATGTAAACGTCAAAAAATCACAGTAGTTTCTGTTATGTCCACTATGAATAACTGGGTTTTTTTTCCATTTGATACACACACAAAAGAATTTAAATGTGAAAAAAGTCCAGAACAGGAAGATGTTTTAAGGGAACGTTTGTAAGATAAGGAGTTAAATCCTTTAATTTATTAACACTGCATCAACAGTTTCAGTTAGTTTTAGAACATGTCATACTACAGAACATTACAAATTCCCCCTTTAACCATCAAGACAGAAAGAAGTGTAACATGACATAATAAAATGTTTTAATTGTGAATGGCACAGGTTTGGTTAAGTCTATTCACAAAAACAAAGTGAGGGACAGATGGCTTCATCAAATTTTCAAAAGTGTGACTCTTTCACTAAATCTGTGTCAGTAAAAGCAAAACTTAGACACTTTATTGTCTATTTAAAAGAGTGAAAGCTGAAGCTCTTCGTAACATCACAGTGCTTTGATAACATGTTGTTACATGTAAATTATATTTTACTCAAATAAAAGGAGACTTTTTTTTAAATCCAAACATAATCAAACCCAAAGTACACAATAACCCCTTTGTAAATAATTTGTATGACAGCTGATGGAAATTTGTAAAAAAAAAATAAAAATAAATATAAAAAATAAAATAAAAAATAGAATAAATAAAATAAAATAAAATAATAATAATAATAATAATAATAATAATAAATACAATTTTTAAAAATCCATTACAATTTATTATTATAGTTGCCTTTAACAAATGTAATGGAATAAAAAATAAAACCTGTACATCTGAGGTGTAACTATAAGGCTGCAGAAAATGAAAATCCTGTACTATTGAATAAAGTACATCAAATACTTAAATGCTGTACTGCAGTAAAGGACAACTTTACTGCTGGAGGTTGCTGCATGTGTCTGACTGATAATCACATAAAACTCAGAAGTAAAAGGTTGTTGGTTACTTTAGTCATCTGTTTTGTTTACTCTAGTCTTAACCTTACTGCTCTCTGACACACTATTAATAAAACACAACATTAATAAATGTATGTTTGTGTAATTAAACATCTATAGACATATAAAGCGTATGTGGCTGAAAATGCAATGAGAGTGATGTTAGATAATGTTGCAGGAAGTCCTGCATAGTTTCATTTACAGCCAACTGGATTCCTGTATGACTGGACGGCTCCTGCTTCACTGCCATTGAGACGCACAGGAAACCTCAGTGGGGCGCTCTGATTGGCTGCTGTGCCACGTGGTAGCAGTGATAGTAGCTCCTTATATGGCCATGGCGGCTCTGTCTTTGACTGGAGTATCAGGTTTAGCCTGGCTGCTGTTTCTCAGAAACAGAAACGAACACTGTGTTCTCACAGATACACTCACCCCTCCCCTCTGCAACTCCCATTGTCACTGTATACACCGAGGATACTGCTTCATGAGCACAAATTAGACTCACACCCATTTGTATGGTCTGCATCCACAAGTTCAGACATAATTTACAGTCTTAGGTGACTATTTAGATGTAAAGAGCATAGTTAGTGTAATTGCAGCACAACCCTGTTTTATGTGTGTCAAGGCAAATTGAATGCAAAGCACACTTATGAAACAGGTCAAATTCTAAATCGAAGTGTCATCATTTCTAATTTAGTATCTGCCAACATTGTCAACTAATCAACGTGCACAGGCATTTCTTTTTCAGAATGTACCAAATACAATGGTTATATAGATTGATACAAAACTATGAGCTGTAAGGCCTTGCCCAGATGGAGATTGTGATGCCTTACATAAATAATTCAACAGTGCAATGAGATGTAGTGCGTTTTAGAATGCACTTACATGCACGTGAATGTTCTTCTGTGCTTGATTATATGAAGTGATATGTCAAATGCTGTGGTTATGTGAACGTGATTTCACCGTTTTCATGTACTAGAAATGTGCGCTTTGTTTGTTTTGCTTGAACAGACAGCGGCAGACAGTTATGAGTTATGTAATGTCCATTTGGAAGGAGTGGACCAACGTCGCAGAGAGATCAGGTTGACGCGGGAAATTGGGGTGGGAAAACAACACCTGGGACGTACATGATGGATGAAAAAATTGTTTCAAAATGTCAGAAAATATGGTGATTTTGTATGATTTTAACGCGGCAAGGGTTTGTGTGAGTGCAGAGTGGTTTATTTTGGTTGAACATCCCCCCTCCTCCCATGTGAAAGATGGTACGGTCTACGACACGTCACCCATTGTTTACAAATCAACTCCGGTTGTCGCTTACTGCTGAGCGGCGTGGTGAGAGCGAGGAGCGGCTCGGCGGCTCTCATTCATCCACAACCTTAAAAATACACTTAAAGGCACCCACGGAACTCCGACACGTAGCTCACAATGCCCTGTCGGAAGGAGAATTACATCTTTTTGGAGCAGTCCGTCACCGTCGACTCTAAAGAAGTGGACGCGCTGGTGACAAAAATCGGCGAGGCACTGCAGCTCCATAACAATAGCGGCGGCCACCAGAAGACGGTGTCCGTGTCAATGTCCTGTCTGCACGGGCTCACCGCAGCCAGCACCACCGGCGGCGGCGGAGTCAAACCGGCTGCCATCATCGGCGGTACCAACGGTGTGGCGACGGCGGCGGCAGTTGTGCAGAAACGCAATAGCTGCTGTATGCGGCTTCGGAGCCGGGGACACCGGGGCAGTAGTAGGGCAAGCCCGTATAACATCCCCGGATCTAGCGACCAGGAGTGGGACCAAATCAAACCATGGAACAAAAAGAGGATCAGTGTGGAGGACGACGACCCGCATCGGCTGCTGCAGGAATTAATTTTATCGGGGAATTTGATAAAAGAGGCCGTGAGGAGGCTGCAATTCTCCGCCGCAGACTGTGGTGACTGTTCGGACAATGTGCCGTGCTGATGCCGTAACGGACGAGCAGGAGCCGGGGGAAGGGGATTAGGGGATTCCGCAACGAGACCCCCCTTCTCAACCCTCTCTACCTCCATGAGACTGTACACACAAACTGTTTAGAATTTAATTTCAATGGACTGGTAGCTAGGTTTTCTAATTTTCATGAATTTTCATCGTTCGTGTAACGTTTGTTGGCTAGCAGTTAGCCCAGCTAACTCACTAGCCGCCCGGCTAATGAGCCATGTTGTTTATGTTTGAATGTCTCCTTGTGGGTCAAACCACGTCCGGGGATGCAGTGCGGGACAGGTTTGAACCACCAAACACACATGTATGCGCCAAAAGGGTATTTTATCTCGTTTTAGAGGCTATCATATTTCACAGAATATCTTTCACATGTGAATATGTCTCAATTTTTCCCTCTTAATTGACAGTGACTGTGGCTGTAAGCTATTTTTTAATTTACAGCTGCATCCCAGAATGTTAACTTTTCTTTCTGTAAAGGGGGTTAAATGGAGGTTTGCTCTGGGCTGTGTAAACTAGCCATTCCCTGCTTTGGCAGAGCATGTGGGGGTTGGGGATGTTTAGTCCTATTTAATTTTGTTTACAGTCTAAATGCTAAAGGACATGCCCTATTCCTATTTCCTCATTTCATTTAAAGCCCATTTTACCCCCTGAGAGGCTTATTTCACCACTTTATTTGACTTCCAGTAGCCAAGGCAGTGAAATACACCACATATGGGGAAAATCCATTCTGGCCTTGAGTTAAAGTAGAATTAAAGCCTGGACGACACTGTATCTCTGTTGATGGCAGCTCTACATTTCTATTTTCTCACAGCACCATCAGACATGTGGACTGGGGGGGTATGGGGAAGAAGAGAAAACACCCTTTTCCCACGAGGCTTTGGCTGATCTGTAACTGTTTGTTTGTGATACTCGGGGTGGGGAGGGGGTTGATGGTCAACACTTTTTGTGGTGCTTTCACCTTTTGAATTCCTCCGTGGAGTTGAGTTTTTGTTTTTTGTATTTGATTCTTCTCTGTGTAAAAGAAAAAAACCCATGACTACTTCGTAACGGAGTATCTGATATTGTTCCTGAGTATTCAGGGTCTTTTTTTGTTGTTGTCTTAATAAACACGTTTGTTTTTCCTATAACCTTTTCCTTTCCTAGTTTTATTCACCCCTGGAGGAGAAGTTTCCAGTAACTTCTCTGCCTTGTTTTGTCACTTGTCCTATATATTTAAATCTGGAAATGAGGTCCTGCTGCCTCCTTTGGGCCTAGGAGTGTGAACAACGTGGTCTTGAAGGACACATGCTCACTATTGGCCTATAAATACCCCCCACCCATCCTTCCACCCCCACTCCACACACTCCTGGCAGATCACAGCAGGCAGGCATGACAGCAGCCCTGAAAAACATGTTTTCCTGAGAGCCAGTCATGGTTCCTGCACATTGTTTGTGGCAGCTCCCTCTGCTGTCACTGCTCGGTTACTGAGTTTTCTGTGTCGTCATCCATCCCAGCAGCAGCAGATGGAGCTGACATCATGTTTTGGGTCTCTGGGTGGATGATTACAAGGCAAAAAAATGGCTGAGATTACACATGGCTGCCGTGTGTTATTTCAGTTCTATCAGCTCAATTGAGTGTGTTTCATCTCCATTTATCAGCATTAGAAGAATTTTAGGGACAAAGCCAAGAAAAGTACCCTCAGTTTATTGTTGATTGTCCATATTTTGGGACTATGCAATTAATCCAGCTGTGTCTATTTTACATCATAAATCCACAGCCGTTTAAAAAGAACAGGGATAGTTTCTGACATTTTTTTTATTAGTAACTATATATTAACAAAGAGGCTTTTGATTTGAAAGAGATGATGGGGAAAAAGGAATCTCCCAAACTGGTCTGTTTTATATAAAAAGACTAGAAAAGCATTTGGACAGTGCAGACCTCCACCAAGGTAGTATTTGTACTTTTTTTTTTTTAATGGTAGTGTTTGTACTTTCCTCCACCAGATGGTGCTGGATGACCTCATATGCAGATCAGTGCTGTCATACCCTATCTCCCAGTGATTAAAAAAAAAAAAACCTTTAAAAAAGTTTCTGGATCCAAACGGTGATCCGGATCACCACCAAAATTCAAAATTTAATCACTTGTTCCTTATCCCATTTATAACAATTCCTGAAAATTTCATCCAAATCCATTCAGAACTTTTCAAGTTATTTTGAACGCAAGTGGACAAACAGATAAACACTGACAAAAACATATTCTCCTTGGCAGAGGTAAACATGTCTTTATTACAAAAATGTGTGTATTTGTTGTATTGTTTGGATAAAGACAACCCATTCTGTACCGTTTATACAGTTTAGTGTGGATTGTTCATAGATTTCAGATTCCTCAGCTTATTCCTCAGTCATCACAGTTTTTAGACAATTCAACTATAATCCAATTGATTAAATGTTGTATAAAAACACTTCAGTTTAGGGCAATGATGAAAACATGATCTCACTGTTATTTTTCTGCCTCCATATTGGTGTAGGCTCAAGAATTCATACATTAAGTTCAACAAAACTTCACGCCTACGATAAAATCATCATATCCAGTCATATCCAGAGGGTAGAAAGTTGACTTGACAGCCGCCCGAATGTGTTAAAAGCTCTTTTCTGTCCATTATTCAGTGCACTTCACATATTATGCACCTGAGTGTGAATGCGCGTCTGTGTGGGCGGCTGTTTCATTCTTTAGCCCAGCAGCTCTGATGCAACAACACTAAGAGCGATAAAAATAGACAGGATGCTGCTGTGTGCGTGAATGCCACTTTAATAACACAACTCCTGATCAATTCATGTTCATAATGAGATTAAGCGTCACCATCAGTCTCTGTTGGCGTCACGTCTGGTACTCAAACATCCTGATGCATCCTCCATCAGAGTCTGTATGGCCTGAGCCAGCTTTAACCCACTTTGTTCCACAAGTTGAAGGAATCTGCATTTACATGTCAGAAACTGTGTATAAGAGCATTGCATGTAACACTGAACTGCTAACAGACTCGGTTCCATTGGCATTTTCCCCATTTCTTTCTTTCTTTTTTTTTTTTGTGCGAGCCTGGCCTGTTTTTGTTTCCATCGCATGAAGGAATCTTTCATTAAGAGTCCCACCGACCGAAAGACATTCTTAACATGACATAAATTCATGCAGTTTGGTCAACCGAGAATCATCACATTATCAGTTCATGTGTGTTATGAGACCAAGGCTATAGTCGAAAGTCTTGGGAAATATCAGAGCAAATTTTCAAGTCAATACCGCTTTAATTTTACAAAATATATTCTTGCTTGGAAAAAAAAATATCGTCACTTTGATGACCTGCCACACTGAAAGGAAGTCCCGCCTCCTCCAAAAAACACAAATATCAGGAAATAGTGAGAAA
>JAQQZY010000009.1:20709253-20724425 GCA_030068375.1 Ostorhinchus rueppellii | reverse complement strand
ATTATTATTATTATTATTATTATTATTATTATTATTATTATTATTATTATTATTATTATTATTATTATTATCACCTCATCAACAAGCCTTTTAATCAACACAATAAAGACAAAAATCCTAAAACCATCACTTTAAACTATCATTGAAAGTAAAATCAGATACCTTTTCTTAGTTCAGAAGATAAATATTTATATTGTGCTTATTTTATATTTGTTTCCTTTTTAAGTTTGGAGATTTGATCCTTATTTTGATCATTTTGTCAATTTTGTTGACTTAAGCAAAGGAGAAAAATGTGAAACAAGATAGAAGAGACATATTAATCTTATATCCATTTAGAACAACATATCCAGTGATGAGATATGGAAGTTGTTTTTTTTTATCTGTCCTCATACATTAGATCAGATAATAATATGAAGTTGCAATGAATTGTTCCGAAGTGACTTTTAGAGCTGATATCACAGATATTTGTGATCATAAAGAAGGTTAATTTAACATCATAATGCTCATCGTAAAAACCTTCTTACTACAAAATAAAGGTAAGGAAAAAAAACAATATTACTTGAAGGAGTATGAGCAGTGGGTGTGAAATATGTCAAATATGTCATTTTTTGTCATGTGGATCTCTGAGTGGATCTGTCTCATCATGTCTCCTTCAGCCTGATGACCACCGAGGTCAGGACTCTTCTTCTGCAGCGGTAATTACAGCAGATTCCACACATCACCCTGTCACTGAGACCCTGCTGCTGCTGCTGCTGACCTGCATCACATTATTCATCCTGACATGTCTGAAAAAGAACACCACAACTGCGAGAAATACTACAAAATAAGACATTCTTTTGAACTGATGTGTACCGGCAAATATTTCAGTGTCAATGTGAAATTCAGAAATTGCTTGAATGAGAAGAATAAAATGTTTTTGTTATGATGCTTCTGTCGCAGTCTGTGACATCTGGGCACTAATGAGCAGAAATTGTCTGATGCTGTCCCGCTTCGCATGATTTGTCCCAGATACATAACACATGATTCAAATCAACTTTATTATTACACGGTGCACAGAGCATGTACAACACAAGGTACATCTTCACATTATCAAGAGTAATTTCACTGTAAATCAGGGGTCTCAAACATGCGGCGGGTCAAATGTGGTCCATGTGATGAATTTACAAAGTAAAAGATTCCAGAGTCAAGGCTGTTCAGGTTCCACATACAAACCAATGTGATCTCAAGTAAAAATAATAGCATAAAAGCCTTAGAAAAATAATGACTCCATATTTTCTTCTTGGTGTGATGTAAAAAAAAAAAATATATATATATATATATTACACTATGCCTATAAATAATGACAATTTAAAATTTTGTGTCTCTGTTTTAGTGCAAAAAAACCCATTAAATTATGAAAATATTTACATTTACAAACTATCCTGTCACAATAAAATGTGAATAACCTGAAATAATATGAACAACCTAAAATGTCTAAAGAAAATTAAGCACAATTTGAACAATTTTCTACCTGTTACTAAGTGTTTAGTGTCTTTGTGGATCCGATCCATAATGCACATGTAGAAATGATAAGTTGAGGTATAATATTGTTAAAGTTGTGTTTATTTTTCTTAGGAAATTTCAGTTTTTTTAGGTTATTCACATCTTTTTTGTTTGGATAGTTTATAAAAGTAAGTATTTTTAAGCAATGCAATATCTTTAAGTAACTGAATGGGGGGGGGTTGCATTAAAAAAGGACAAAACTTTAGATTTGTCATTATTTATAGGCTATTGTACTATTATTTTACTGGTCCAGCCCACTTGAGATCAAATTGGGCTGAATGTGGCCGCTGAAAGAAAATTAGTTTGAGACCCCTGCTGTAACTGGTTGGAACAATAACATACAGAAAAGATGATTTCTTGGAGGCATGTTACAACAGATAAACATAACCACTTGGAACATGTAACAAGACAAAATAGACTGTAAAAGAAGAAAAGGTGTCATCTATTTACTGACAGTCTGGGGCCAGACATGAATGATGTGAAATTCTTTGGAGCTATACATGTACAAGAACCTTCATTTTTTCTCTTGAACATCATTTATACTTCTACTGGAGTAAAGAATATATGAACTTTTCCACTTCTGTGTATTGCTAAATGTTGTTGCTGATTCATTGTAATCATCTTGTAATGCACTCTTGCATACAAGCATAAATTAAGACACAAATTAAGTTTGACGTGGCTTGAACAGTTTGATGACCTCAGACTAGAGGTAAAAATGGCAAATTCTGATCTTGAACTGCAATTTCTAAAAGTATTATACTGGATATCATTAATTATGATAATAATTAATAAGAATAATGAAATTTTCTCTTTGCTTTCAGAAGGATTTGTTGCTGTGGCTGTGTCAGTATTTTCCCAAAATTTGTGGAAGACTTTGGCACACAGGTGAAGCAACAAAATTTCGCATTTTTAAAAAAAAAACACAAATCTTAAGGTTTCACATAACATTGGGCCATTAGTAATAAATAATGCTGTTTTAATGAAAAAAATTAACAAAGTTGGAAGAAAATGGCATAACTGACTAGTCTTCTTAAACCGAAGAATACATTTTATAAGCTATCCTACAATATGTCATATTTTTAACTCATTTAATTGTGTTTATCACTGCAAAATTTTAATATTATTTTGTTGATTTGATGGTGCAAAGCAAAAGCTATTCGAATGTTGATGAGACTTCTGCTAGACAGGTGGAAAAAAATAAGTTTGCTTTTTTTCATACAAACCTTGAAACTGCGAATAATTTTTGAGATACTAATATCCACAAAAATCTTTTTTTTAAAAAAGATGCAACATCCACGAAACAAAACTTAGGAAATTAGGATACTGAAACTCTCCTGACTTGATCATTAACATGAAATTGGTGACAAGACTGTAACTCCACAGACAACCACAGGGGGCAGCATTAAAAGGTTTAAACTATTTAGCGCTAAAAGAAGAAGGGAAGCGTCATTGTGTTTTGTCCAATCAGGGAGCTGGCCGCCGCGGTAATCCCCGCCCTTAAGATGAAACCGCCATCATGAAATCAAAAACAAGAAACTGACAGCAGAAGACGTTGGAGGACTGTGCTCCAAAACAAGGTAAACTTTTATTTTACACCTTAGTAACATCGTGCTGAGAAAGGTTGTATTAAAGGTGACTTAAAGTAGTTTACTACCTCGTTTTATTGGCCCCCTATATTCCCCACATACCTGTGTTTGTGTTAAAATAGCAGCCCTGTGAGTGAACGTCACTAACATTATGCAGCTAACGTCAGTGCTAGCTAACAGCTGCTAGCAGCATGGAGCTGTTTTGTAGTGAATGATATGGCTTTGTCTGGCTTTTAAACTATGCGGAACCCACTAAACAGCGGCAACGGCATCAAACAAACTCCACAGTGGTAACGGCATGGTGCATTTCTTACCTGAGCCTGAATGTGCGCTAACTTGAGGCGGAAAAGCTAATGTGTATGAAACGCGCCAATCCGCTCCGACGTTTATTGTGAAGGGAGAAGGAAACAAAACATCAACCCGGACGATATAAAACACTGTTTTAATCTAAGCAGAAATCGAAATGTTGGCAGAGAAATAAAGAAACCCGTGTGAGTAATGCAGTATTTGAATAGGCAATTTTTTTTTCGCCGAGTGAAGTTAAAACAAGTTTTAGCGCGTATTGTTTGTAAACGGAAAACCCCAGACACCGATAAAAGTGATGCTGTTTTAATGGAGAAATTGATCGATTTGGAAAAAAATGCGATCATCTTTGCCAGTTTTCAGCCTCATGTCATTTTTTTTAATCCACACTGCTATTCGGCATACTTAAAACCTTACGAAATGTGCGAATTATTGAGCTTGTAAACTTTATTTTGATGTTTTGAGGACATTCCTCATTATTGGACCATGTTCTTTGCAAAGCTGTGTATTAGTGATATGTTTTGCCTGGTCTTGTTTTCTGTTACCATCTTAATGATTTGAGGGTTACAGGTCATAAAGTAACCTGTTGACCTTAGGTACTGTAGTTTGACAAATTATCTAAACTCACAATATTGATAGAACTACTTGTGAAACACAAACACTCATAGAAGTAGAAATCTTAAAATGAGGTTAAAACAAGTGCTATAGATGTACAGTTGCATATGTCATGTGGTAATGAACAACTTAACATACACCCTCCTGTTGAAAGGGGTGTGGTCTCAGTGAGCAGAAGTTCATATAGATATATTTTTTTACAGGGTAAGTTCATTTTCAGACATCCTGCTATAGTGCAGATATGAGTGAAGTGGCAGAGGAGGTGATGGACGGCTCTCCAGTGTCAGAAGAAGAAGAAGAAGTGGAAGACCAGCAAGAGATGTCACAGAAGGAGTCAAGTCCAGATAAAAGCATCTCATGGGGTATACTGCCACTTTTTTTATTTGACATTTGATGACTTCGTGGTAGGCTTTGGGAAATTGATATATCAGTCAGCAATTAAAATCATCTTTAGGTAAAACCTTATGATATGGAGTGAATTCAGTTTTTATGAAGACATTGACTAGCAAAGATAACAAGACAGCATAGCAATTTTATCCCTACTCAAAAAAAACTTATCAGAACCAGCCTGCTCTCTATCTAGGACCTATACTGGTCCAGGACCACAAAGCAAGCTGCTAACATCTCTACACACCCCTCACACCCTGGACACACATTGTTCAAACTCCTCCTCTCTGGTCAGAATTACAGAGCTCTGTATGCCACAACAACAAGACACAAGCACAGTTTCTTCCCCCAAGCCATCACACTGATGAACAATTAAATCTGCAATATAACAGTAATTGATACACCTAATGCACAACCTCAGCCTGTTGAATGCTCTTCTTTCTCCTTGCATATTTTTGTCCATTACACATTTTTTTAATTGCACTACTTAACTTAAATGTTTATACACTTTTGTTTGTACGAAAGTTTGTTTTTTAATGTCATTTAAAGTCTGTTTTAGTTGTGTATTTTTTTAATTTTTTTTTTGCTAGTTTACTATGTTGTACAGAGCAAGCATAGTTTAAAAAAACTGAGTAAAATTCCTTGTATTCTTATGAAGATACTTGGCAAATAAAGCCAATTCTGATTCTATTTGTTGGGGAGAAAAAAACCCAAAACAATCATTTCACTAAAATGTTTCAAACTGCTGTGATGTTAAAACTGCATAAATAGAGAAAGGTGGGTTTGAAAGTCACACATTTAAATGAAATAAGTTACTGTGCTTTATAATACATTTGTAGCATTATTGCAATTATATTTGTCATTAGTAGTAGTAATATTTATATTTAGGGAGAGTTTTGTTTGCAACGCAACCATTATTGTATAAATTTTTCTGTATTTTTGCCCAGTCTGAGTCTGGGAGAGGATTGTGTCTTTCATTATCTAATACAGTGACAAAGATGTGTAAACATTTGAGATGAACACTGCCATGTTGCATAGTACTAAATTGAACTTATCAGAGTTTATTTGTATGCATGAGTTTTGGATGCATTTGTGCAGTGTTACTCATCATCATACTCATTTTTAGTTATTTCTATTAAAAAATAAGCAAAGAAAAATTGGTATGATGTTGACAGTGTATTATTTTTTTAAAAATGCTAAAATGCGGCAGCTGTTAATAACCCTCTAAGTGAAGTCTGAGGCAAATGCAAGTATCGATGTTACTCAGGAACAGTAGTTTTACTGAACAAATCCAATATTCTTCAACCTTTAATGATTTTTTTTCTTGTATCCTTTCTTTTTGCTGCTGCAGGTGAAATTATTGAGGGAAAGCGAGCAAAGAAATCTGTGGAGAGGCTGGACATCCAGGCACCAAAGCAGATGGAGAAGCTGAAGATCGGAGATGGTAATGTTTTTTACACTGATAAACACATGTTCAGTTTTTACCTTAATGCTCCTGGATGCAATCACTTAGTTCCACAGCCACACTTGAATAAGGAGTTAATTTATTATCAGTGTCTGTGTTGAAATGTGTCTGAATACTGTTTGTTAAATTTCCATCTGATCAGGCAGTGGCGATAAACTTGGAGACATTCCCCGTACCAGCTACCAGATCGGGAAAATGAAACCAGCTGATCTGAAGCCTCTGCACACCATCCTGTTTGACAGACCTGGAAAGGTACAAACACACTGATAAGTCCGATTATATTCATTTATATAGTATAGGGGCGCCTGTGGCTCAGTTGATAGAGCGGGTTGTCCAATGACCAAAGGGTTGGATTTTCGAATCCTAGCTTCGGCTATCCACGTGTCCTTGAGCATGACACTGAACCCTAAGTTGCTCCCAGTAGGGTCTGGGGCAGCGCCTTGCATGGCAGCAGCCGCCTACTGGTGTGTGAGTGTGTGTGTGTGAATGGGGGAATGTGAGGCTTTGTGAAGCGCTTTGGGCACCATGAAGGTGTAAAAATACGCTATATAAGTGCAGTCCATTTACCATAATTAAAAATATAACATGTTTGTTCAAATTGTTGCATAAAGGTCAGACCGATGAGACCTTCAGGATAAATTAAAACAATCAAAAATACTTGGATACATAAGTTCTTAAGTACGTTTTGTCATGAAATATGTATTTTTTTCATGGATCCAAACTCTGAGTTTTCTCTATGTTCATGCAAAAACTGAAGGGAAATCCATATTTTAGAGCTGATATTTGAAACCGTTTCTTTATGAGGTAGTATAACCCCGTAAATCTTGGAGAACCGCTTAGTTGACACCATTTTCAGGAGTTTACATTCCTGAGTTTTACTGATAAAATTCAGAACAGTTAAGTCAGTAAACATGTCAGATTAACAGACAAAAAATATTTAAAAAGTTACACTTAGGGTTTCCCCTGTAATTTTTGTGTGGGTGGGTGTGTCGAGGGTGTTGCCAATTTGAGATCAAAATGATACCTTGTACTGAGAAAAACAATTTAGTTCTTCTGGGTATTTGAAGTAGAAAATACCCTGCTGCAGACTGAATTTAAATTTTCATACCAGAATTACATAAAGTACCATTTTGTGCATGTATTTAATGGCATATGGTTATATGATGGGTTCTTGAGTCACAGCAAAAAAGAAGTTTGAAGTATAAAGGTTAAATGGTTCATTGAAACATTTGACATGGTTAGAATGGTGACATCTACTGGTGAATTGTGGGTATCACAATTATTTGGCAGATTGACTGATTGAGATATCAAGGGCTTCTCTACCTTTTTTAAATGATCACTTCGTTACGGTGTTTATTTTATTTATTTCCTATTTTGATCTAAATTCAGAAAGTCTTATGTTTAAATTAGAGGCTGGTCTAAGGCACTGCTGCTCTTGACACTGTGTTGAGTAATCTATCAACACTCTCTTCTGGAATATTTGTTTAATATCAAAATAAATGTGAAAACCCCCTGTAAAACGGAAGGGAAACAGGTCAAATAGCTGAAAACAGTATTGAAATAAGTCAACAAAAAAAAACCATTGATTTACTGAGCAGTAAAATATGTTTTTGTGTAATTTTGTTTCTTATGTGAAGTCAACCATTATGTAATAACAGTAATTTATTTAATTTAAGTTGTTTTTCTCTTCATCAGTTGGCCACAATAAGGAAGAACCTGCGACAGTTTAATGGTTTTCCTTTTGAAATGGACAGCGAACAGTACACCAAAAAACGAGACAAACTTCTGAAGTAAGTGTCTTAAAATAGACGATGAAGGATTAATTGGAAGTGGGTTTGGTTTGTGTGTAAGAAAATAATCATGACTTTGTTTATGTGATTGTTTGTCTTTCTTAATTTTAATGTGTTTTTTTTAATTACTGTATTTTCTACAAGTATCGGTAATCTGCTTATATCTTGATTTAATATGTCATTTTGATGGAATAATGTCCTGTTGTGTCTCTGGATGCAGGAATTCACATTTTACAAACACCAAACTGAAGGGTGTCTGTGTTGTTTTGGATCTGGAGAAGAAAGGAACCCACTCAGATCTGGTCGACAGAATTTTGACTTTTCTCATTTCGCCAAAAAACAGTGGAAAGGTGAGTAGAAAGTGTGACGCCTCTGGTTTTAAAAAACTGTTCTAACATCAGTGAGTAAATAAACTATGTGAATGTCTGTCTGTCTGCAGCGCCTGCCCACAAAGAAGAAGAAGAAGTCAAAGAAAAAACTGTCCGGCGACGACTCGAAGACCAAAACCAAGAAGAAGAGCAAACCCAAACCCCACAGCTCGTCCAGTCCAAAGAAATCTAAGGCAGGAAGTAAGTCCAAGGCCATCGTCATGGACTCCAGCAGCGACGAAGATGAGGACGAAGACGACGAGAAGGCGGGGGCTTTAGCTGAGGCAGAGGGGTCAGATACAGAAGAGAAACTGTCTGAGAAAGAGGAGGACCAGTCAGACAAATCAGAGCAGTCTGAAGAGGAGGAGGAGGAGGAGGAGGAGGAGGATGATGATGATGATGATGATGATGATGAGGTGAGGCTTATTCAGTTTAAGGACCGACATGTTAGTAGAAGATACAGACTTTCATTTCATTTTCATTTTAGTCTTTATTTCATTCATTGTAAAATAAAAAAAAAACAATTTAATAGAAATACAAACGTTCTCCGTACTAGAATGAAAGTGAGCAGAAAGAAGACTAGTCTTATTTTATCTGCCCCTTTATCCCCAGAAATCAATTTACAAAGAACAACTTAAAAGCAACAACATAAATGACAACAATAAAAAACAGACATAACTCAGTCACTTACTATTTGACTTTTCAGCTACCGTTCAGTTAATACTATTCACGACAACAAAATTAACAATGATATGATAATGAACATAACTAACAAATTTCATTATATTTCATTAACAAACTAGATTTAATAAGTCCTTAAATGTGATGTTTGATTTAGATTCTTTGGTTTCTTTGTTCAGTTTGTTCCATAAACTGATTCCTTTTATTGAAACAACGTTCCATCAGTTTAGTCCTGAACCTTGTTGTTTTTTTGTTTTTTAAACATCTCTGTTCCTTTGAAGTTATACTTACTTTCTCTTTTTCCAAATCTTTTCTGGATGTTAATTGGCAATGATTTTTGTTGTTTTTTTTGTTTTTTTTGTGAACTTTCAGCATGATTTGTAGAATATTATAATCTACTAAGTCTTGAAATTTCAACAATTTTAACTGAAGGAATTATGGATTTGTTGGATCTGTCGTTTTCTTTCTTTCTTTCTTTCTTTCTTTCTTTCTTTCTTTCTTTCTTTCTTTCTTTCTTTCTTTCTTTCTTTCTTTAACTTTTGTTGGTTATTGCAGTATGTAAACATTACTGAACAAGGAGATGAGAGATGGAAAATATTTAGTGTCTAAAGCAGAAGTTTAGCATTTGAGAAAGATGGATATGAACTTAATGTCTGTGTATTTATTGTGGATCTGTGATTATCTTCTTGTAAGATGACATTAGTGATGGTATTGTGCATAGATGGTATTATATAGAGTGTGTGTTGAACTGTATTAACTGTAATTGTAGACAAAAGATAGCGAACGGGAGAGGCCAGCTGTAATCAGATATGGGGCATCAAAGCCTGTGCTGACAACTGCAAACTGAATTTCCTCCCTTACCTGTTATGTTCTGTGGTGTCACGTTCCCCGTGGGGAAGGAGATTAATATGTCATGCTGTGTCTCTGATCCTTTACCCTGTGTGCACTCATTACAGCCTCTGCTGCGCTGCCTTTAGCTCACAACCTTAGCCTGATCCAGCTTTTAAGAGAGCCTGCCACACAACAATGAAATCAGAATACCAAAAAAAAAAAAGAAAAGAAAAGAAAAGACTGCATCACTTTTTCCATGTGTGATAAAAGTACTGAGCTACTTCAAACTGAAGAATGTCAGTCACGCTGTCAGTCTCCTCCATGTTTACGTCCCATGAGGGAGCAATTTGGTTGAAGCATCATGGAGTACTTTAGGATAAAAGTGGAATAAGAGGGGAAAAACAGCACAGTTTGTTTTTTGGGAAGCCATTGTTCCAGGAGGAAAGACAAGACTTATGAAAGACAAATGTGACTCGAGTCTATGAAGATCTATGCGCTCTGAGGCCACTGCACACCATCCAGATGGCTAATGGCCCTCTGTGCCTCGTCTGTAATGGTGAACTGTCATCTCCTTAAACCTCTGACACAGCTGGAGTCCAGCCAAAACACTTATAGATGCATAAAAAAGAGAAATCAATCCACGATCAATAGACCCAAACATCCAACTAATCAAATGGCTGCACAGCGGTGTTTGATCATCATGTGCGTGATCAATAGAGGATCACCCTATGAGTGTTCAGCCCCGCTGTGTGGGGATCCAGACGATGATCACTACATGTAATAGTTAAAAGGACTCGCTTCAGCACTGGAACAGAACCACTGTCCAATTAAAAACAGGCTATGGCTTCCAGAGTGGGCATCGTGTTGATTCAACACAGTCAGACATTAATGTACTTGATGACCTTCACAAAAGTAATATTTTATTGCATTTCTGTTTTATAGCTTCATATTGTGCAGTTGTTTTTGTTAGTGGGTTAACTCCCTGTGGAGACAATTCTGTTTATTTGTACCAAGTGTCATTACAGAGGACAAAGGAAAGGAGGAATAGTCTTGAGTCAAATGAAATAGATCATCATTGTGTGACATACGCAGTGAATCACAGGAGAATTTTTGGATTTTCCCATGTAAATTTCCATTTTAGGATTTTTCATAGGCTTCTCAGCGTTCATATTGTTGTGATAATGGTAAATATAACACTGAACCTAACATGAAAACGCTGCATTCTGTATTATGTAACACATGGATTACAACATATGATGGATCACATGTAAACAGTATTCCAGACATGACTGGTTTGTCCCTCCGTTGTTATAAGATGATGTGGCAATGATAGTAGAAATGCTCACGACTTTATTCTCATGTGTTATAGCCATGAGAAAGTCATCAGAAATTTATGGTTATATCTCATTATTGTGATATTTCCACGTAACATCTACTTGGAAAATGTAATATTAGTACATACACATTGTTATAATGTTATTAAGTTCCATTCACTAATTATTTCTCCAAAAATACAGCATTAAAACACACATTTAATATATGCAAATGGTACAGTAATAGCAAGGAAGCACACTGATATGTATTTTACTGCACTGATATATTATTATGTTTATATTAGTATCATGTTTTAGTGTCTCACCTTTGTTTAAAGGATACTTATTTAGAGCCACTCAACAGAATGCAAAGACGTAGCACGACCGTCGCTACTGATTATGCAAATCCTACCTGATTATGATGCATGGTGGGAGAAGGTTAAAGCAACAACCTGTTATAAACACTTGTTGCATCATCCTGCCCTCTTCCACAGCCGATGCCTGCAGGACGTTTCCCCTTTTAAGTTTGATTAAGGGCAAGAGCTGCTTTTTATGGCTCCGGACACCTGCAGGTCAGAAACCGTACACACCTAAAAAGAGGGCTGTGAGTCAAAGCGTAACCCTTTGAACTAGTTTATCCTCCCCTCTGGCCGTCTATTGCATTCCCCTTGCCTTGACAACGTTATTGCTTTTTGTCTTTAACCAGTCTGTGCACAGAAAATACTGTCTGGCAGGTGTAATGGTCGGTATCAGATATCATTCTCCCTGCAGGGCAGTTTAGACAAACCACTCAATTAATTTCACAGATGAAAATTGGACATCCACAGAGAGGTCATCGCTATTCATTAGCTCCAGTAGCTATTAAATCAGCATTTGCATAATTTTGTTGTCTTTGGCATAGCAGGGATATTAACTTGGTGGCTTCTGTAAAGGTTGGATCAATTACAAAACAGGGCAAACTGTGTTACTGTGTGTTGCCTGTTACTTACATAAAATTACAGTTTTGTCCTCTGTTTTGGATGACAGATGATTTTTTTTTCCCAAGGTCTTTTGCGCATGGAGAGAGAAAGAGAGAGAGAGAGAGAGAGGGAGGAAAAATCAGAAAAAGGGAGTTAGAGGGAGGGGCTGTGCCTACAGCTTGCATGCTGGAGTCATTAGTTTGTGTGGTGGGGAGCTTTATTGCTTCCTACTCGTGTTAAGTCATTCCAACAATTTACTCTGCTGCCCTCGCTCCCTCTCCCCTGTCAGTTTCATGTACCACTGTTATGTCTATGGACATTTCTGGTCAATCAGTGCAATGTTCTGGATGGGTAAGCCAGCGGTCTGTCAGCCCTCTAGTTGCGGGCATACAATTCCTCGAGGCAACATGAGGGTGGGTGGAGCCCTTCATCTTGGAGCTGTTAACTGGATGGCTGCAGGCCAGTGGCTAGGACAGCCTCCAGCTACTGATGTCATCGCGGCTTTTCTGGTATCAACACCCTCAGGATGTGTGCTCAGTCGTGGTTGTTTGTTTCTGTAGGACAACAGCAAGTTGCAGTACCATCCAAGCATTTTTCAAGACTTGCTTTGTTCCCGTGTTCTTAATTTAGCCGCCGTTTTTAGCAGCTAAACATAAGTGAATCTAAACAGGAGGTGAACTGCAGCACGGAGGCACTTTCAAACACTGATTACAGGGGTCGACGACAAAAGCCTATTTTGGTGCTGTAAAAGTTGCTGACCTGGAGCTGACGGGGAACGATTGTGTTTCACATGCTCCTGCAGGCTGTTCTGTCCTGCGCTCACAGCCCAGAGGCAGACACACTATCACATTTTCCACCAAAGAGCATCAGCCTCTGCTCTCCAAAACTTCAGACTGTATTTTTGTCTCCTCCGCATCTGGGTTCACACACGACAAGGTCACTGCAAGAGACAGCAGAAGCCTTTTTGCAGCTGATTGATAGTCACATCTTGGCAGGTTGTATCTCCATAATATTTGACGACACGGGAAAGGAACTGTCAGCTGTTGGATGTGTCGCCTCCAAATCCTCTAAAGTCTATTGACTGTCCATCACTGTCTCGCAGTTTTCATTGATTTTCCCTTTTGATTTCCACTCCCCACTCTTCCTACACCAAAGTCATCACTCCTCACTGTCTTTTTGTCCAGACTGTATATCTGTCTTGTGGTCATCCAGGTCTGTCTAGATTTTTTCTGAAGGTAAATATGAGTCGCGCTCAAAAATGTGCAGAGAGGGGGGAGGTTGGCCTTATTTCAAACACCTTTTTGCCAGCAGGGAGAAAACAAACTTTTTTTTGAAAATTATTCTGACCTGAATTTGTAAGTACAGTGCATTAACATTCAGCATGTTCCTCTGTAGCTTGTACAAACACAAACAGACCAGTAGGAAGATATTAGGTGGATTTATTAATTTATATCCATGAGTAATAAACCCAGGACCCTGCTGAGCCAAGACTTTACCCCACACTCCCCCATCCACAAAGGAAATGATGATACTGGAACATGAGCAGGCCTGTAGAGGGTACAAGTGTATAGAAGTGTGAAGGCAAATATACAGCACATGGAACACAATCTAATATTCAGCAGCAGTGGATGGTTTGATCCCACTTGGACCTATGGAGCAGGGCTGTGCAATTAATTGAATTTTGATCACGATTTCGATTTTGTTGTCAAACGATCTCAAAACTCATAAAATCGAGTTGAAACGATTTATTTTCTGCTTTTCTTTACACAATATCTGAGAGTCGGGCATGTGCCATACATTCCATTCTATTGCAAAACAGCTGTAAAGTACATATTTGTAGCCAAAATGTATTTTCAATTTCAATGTTTGCATAAAGAATCAATAACAAAGAGTTTTTTGAGGGATAGAGAAATGCTGAATAAATGCATTGTGAAACTCAAAATGAATCATTTGAATAATCGTGATTTCAATATTAACCAAAATAAGCGTGATATTGACTTTTCCCCCCATAATCGAGCAGCCCAACTATGGAGTCACGTTCATCAAGTCAGGGTGAATTTCTTCTTAACCGTACTTCCACCAGGCCTCCAGGCGACCACAAAACACACACATCTCAGTTTTGTTTCATGCATGCGTACACCTCCACACACACAAAAAGCCCATAATGCAGCGTGGCTGCCGTCTGGTGCGAAAGCGTCTTCTGCGGAGTCAGATTACCTGTCACTCAGGAGGTTGCTATGTCTGATGAGAAGCTCAATCCCTCTCGAGTAGCAAACACAAAACATATCCTGAGAGCTTTTTTCTGTGCTTAGGCCCAAGGTGTTTTCTTGCATGTTACAGATAAAGAAAAGAAAATCCCCTCATCTCCCCAGTCTAACAGTGTTATGGTCACCCTGTCTGTTTGATTTTATACTGTTATGACCTAGAGTAAATAAATGGAGCACCAACACCATCCCTTCAGGCAGGATATGAATGGCTTGCCAGTCATTCATTGGCAGATAAAAATTCCCTGGCAAATATTAACTCCCTGCAGGAGCCAGTGGCACCGGTGTGGCACAAGCTGCTGTTTTGACTCCAGTCTGCCTCCGTTTTCCATTCACAGGTGGGCGTTAGTGTCCACTGAAGCTCCTCATCATTCCTCATATTCAGTAAACCATTCTGTTAATATTCAACTTCGATACCTTTTTATTTATTCCAGTGAGATCACACACCACTCGTTCTCTCTGTCATTTCAAGCACAACTGAAAAACAACAGCATAGAATAGCCTCATTGAAATTAACTTTATCGATCATTTAAGGTGGACATCAATCAGAAACATATTATTCAGGCGTTCTTGCATATCAACACTACCCTTGATGCTGTTTGGGCATTTTAGTCACACAGCTACGTGATTAACAGCCTATTCTCATGCTGTGTTTTGTTTTCATTTATTTTCCCATGCCTATTCTTACCTCAGTGAGCATGTATAGGTGTGTCTTTGGAGATAGTTTTCACCCTCATTTCCCTAAAATCGAAACTTAATTAAAAGCAAAGTGGCCCAGACTCTTAAGGAGCTGAAGTTTTGGTCTTCTCGTTCAGTTTAATGAAAGCATTAATAGACTGTTGGTGAGATTGCATGAATGAAGAGGTCCAAGTGAGTCAAGTGGGACATGGGATATGGATGTGTGGCATGAAGGAGGAAATTTAGCAAGCTTTTGTTCCTTTGACTTAACACTAGAAGCCCCAGCATTTTTCTGTCTACCTAGAAGTCCCATAGAGTGGTCATTTGACCCGAGGGCCATTCCGGTCCGGGAAGGCAACACACCTCACGGTGGCGGTCCCCCGCAGGCTA